>PVIC010051668.1:0-12409 GCA_004025085.1 Thryonomys swinderianus
TAAACAGTTTCTACAACTAAACGACAACCCCAGCACAACATACAGGAACTTATGCGACACAATGAAAGCAGTTCTGTGAAGGAAATTCATAGCAATAAATGCCTATACTCGGAAAATAGAGCAAACTGAAATAAACAATCTAATGATGAACCTCAGAAAATTAGCAAAAGAGGAACAAGACAGAAACAGAGCTCGTACTAGGAAATTATTAGGAATCAGAACAGAAATTAATGCAATGGAGACAAAGAGAACAACACAAAGAATCAAGGAATCAGAGTTGGTTCTTTGAAAGGAAAAATAAAATCGACAGACCCTGAGCCAACCTTATCAAACAAAGGAAGAAAAATGGCTCAAATCCATGCTATAAGGAATGAAAATGGGGAAATCACCACAGATCCAGAGCAAGTCCAAATGATAATAAACATACACTTTACAAATTTGTACTCCAAAGAGATGGAATATCTAGAAGAAATGGATAGATTCCTAGACACATATGAACTTCCAAAGCTGAATGAAGAAGATATAATAATGTTAAACAACCTGATATCAATCTGGGGAATTGAAAATGTAATAAAAAACTTACCAACAAAGAAAAGAACCTGTCCTGATGGCTTCACTGCTGAATTCTATAAAACGTTTAAAGAAGAGTTAACGCCTGTATTCCTCAGTCTTTTTAATGAAATTGAAAAGGAAGCAGTATTCCCCAAATCATTCCTTGAAGCAACCATCACCTTGATTCCAAAGGCAAAGAAAGATCCCACCAAAAAAGAAAACTACAGGCCAATCTCTCTAATGAACATTTATGCAAAAATCCCCAATAAATACTGGCAAACAGAATACAGACAGTTATCAAGAAAAATCATATACCCCGATCAAATTAGTTTTACCCAGTGATGCAAGGCTTGTTCAACATACATGAATCAATCAATGTAATACACTACATTAATAGACTTAACATAAACCATATGATCATATCAATAGATGCAGAAAAAGCATTTGACAAAACCCAACACCTATTTATGATCTAATCCCTACAGAGAATCAGAATAGATGGACTTTTTCTCTAACTGATACAAGCTATTTATGAGAAACCAACAACCAGCATCATACTTTATGGGCAAAAACTGAAACCTTTTACACTAAAATCAGGAACGAGTCAAGGATACCCACTGTCACAACTCTTGTTCAATATAGTGCTGGAAACATTAGCCATAGCAATCAGGTGGGACAAAGATATAAAAGGAATAAAGATAGGAAAGGAAGAAGTTAAACTGGCATTATTTGCTGATGATATGATACTCTATCTAGAGGATCCTAAAAACTCAACCAAAAGACTGCTAGACCAAATTTAATTATCAAATTTAGTAGTACTGCTGGATACAAGGTCATTGCTCAAAAATCAATAGCCCTTGTCTACACAAACAACAGACTCACTGAAAGAGAAATTGGGAGGGGTCAATCACTTTCACAATAGGACCAGAAAAATGAAATATCTAGAAATCAACCTAGCAAATGAGGTGAGAGACCTCTACTCTGAAAACTATAAGACTCTGAAAAACGAGATAGAAAAGGAGATCTGAAACTGGAAAGGCATCTCTTGTTCCTGGGTAGGGAGAACCAACATCATCAAAATGGCTATACTCCCACAACTACTAAACAGATTCAGTGCAATTCCAATTGAAATCCCAACACTATACTTCACAGTGTTAGAGAAAATCATCCAAAAATTCATCTGGAACCACAAGAGACCTAGAATAGCAAAAACAATTATAAGCAACCATGACATGGCAGGGGATATTACAATCCCAAATTTAAAACTCTACTATAAAGCCACTGTGATAAAAAAGAAACTGTATGGTATTGGCAAAGTAACAGACCTGAGGACCATTGGAAAAGATGAGAAAATCCAGACACAACCCCAGATAAACTAAGCCACCTTATCTTTGACAAAGGAGCCAAACATCCCAATGAATGAAAGACAGCCTCTTCAACAAATGGTGCTGGAAAAACTGGGCTTTAACCTGCCAAAAGCTAAAGCTAGATCTAGCTCTTTCACCAAGCACAAAACTAAATTCACAATGGATTTGAGACTTAAACATTAAAACAGAAACAATAAACCTGCTAGAAAACAGGTTAGGTAAAACTCTTGGAGACATTGGCTTAGGCAGAGACTTCACGAATAAAATCTCTATAGCACAAGAACTAGTAGAAAGAATCAACAAATGGGATCTCATCCTACTAAAATGCTTATGCACAAAAAAGAAATCACTGTCACCGCTAAAAGACAACCAACAACATGGGAAAAAGTCTTTATTGTTTGTCAAACAAAACACTATTATTTACAATATACAAGGAACTTACACAAATCAGCCTCCCCAAGTTTAAAGACCCAATTCAAAGATGGGCATCTGAAATGAACAGACACTTCGCAGAGGCAGAAGTCAAAGCAGCCAAGAAGCATATGAAGAAATGTTCAACATCACTCATTCAAGAGATGCAGATGAAAACAATACTGAGATTCTATCTCACTCCACAAAGAATGGCCGCTATTACAAAATCAACCAGTGATGGATGCTGGCAAGGATGTGGGAAGAAAGGAACCCTTCTCCACTGCTGGTGGGATTGTAGACTTGTGCAACCATTGTGGAGATTCCTCAGAAAACTATGACTAGAGGTCCCATTTGACCCTGCTATCCCCCTGCTAGGATAATACCCAAAGGGATTTTTAAAAAATCACATTGGAAAGACAGATGTACACCCTTGTTCAGAGCAGCTCAGTTCATGATAGCCCAATCTTGGAAACAACCCAAATGCCATCAACTGGAGATTGGATAAAGATGTATTTTTTTATAAAATGGAGTATTACTATACCATAAAGAATTACAAGATCGATTCATTTAGGTGCAAAAGGAGACACTTGGAGGACACACTAATAAGTGAAATAAATAGAACACAGACATGCAAATACCAGATATTTTCTTTGATATAAGTACCTGTAGAGGTAAAGGATCTCTAGAATGTATGATAGTTGTTGTAGAATGAGAAATATCCAAAAGGTATTTGTTGTGGGAACATAATGAGGGGAAGGAATAAATATGATTTGGAAAGAATAAAAGAGCATGTATATAGTGGGTGGGAAGGGGGTGGGTGGGCATGGATGTGGGTAAAAATGAGAATAGACCTGTGTCACATGTTGGTACAAATTCCCCAATGTTTTGTGTGATTGTGAGCTGTGTATATAATGTAGCAATAAAGTTTACTGAATAATGCAAAAGAAAAAAACAGAACAAGGTAAAATATAATTCAAATAAATTAAATATTATTTAAACTGTAAAGGCAACATTTGGAAAGTGAACACTATCACTGTGGAAAATCATTACCAGAAATTTTGACTTTCCCTAAAAAGTATTATAAAATACTCCAATTGACCAAAATTGTTAAAGAAATTACCATCTAAGATCAATTAATAAGCACTGATGTATTTATACAAACTATGAAGACTGGGCCAAGGAATAAAGGCAAAAAATATGTGGTAATACTGTGTTTTTCTGACAAAAGATGTGAAATTATAATAATTAAATATGTAAAATCAGAAAGAGTAAAAAGACATATATGAAGAATGCAGAGACGTTCTAACTTCAAATAAGTTTATTTACTAAGGTGTATTATTAATGTGCAATATAGAATATCACCTAAAATATGATATTAAACATTAAGTAAATAAAATACCAACTAAATTCACAACTGCTCACAGCACGAAATCAATCGAGTATCTTAAAAATGAAGGATAAATTGTAGCATTATAGTATGAAAGTGTAAGAATTTCCGAAAGCCACAAGATATAAAAATAAATAGGTCACATACACAAGTTTTTATAAGACCAAATTCTATGCCAGAATTAAGCTCAACTATGTTGTTTATATTAATGTAGTGTAAAGCAACTATAAAAGAAAAAAGTTAACACTGATTCATTACATGTGATATTTTATTTAAATAAAAGTAAAATATAGAAGTGAATGTATAAAGCCAAGCACATAATCCTAGACTGTAATTTCAGAATTGCAAGACAGAGGCAGGAGGACTGGCATGAGTCTGAGGCCAGCCTGTGCTACACAGGAGAATCAAGACCAGCCTAAACTACATAGTGAGACCTTCTATCAAAAACAAGAACAAAAGTGATGCATGAGGGCCTATGATAAACACGTATGGAAAATATCCATCAAGCTGAACAAGGAGGGATATACCTGTAAGCCTTGCAGTTTGGAAGTTTGAGGCAAAAGGACAGCAAATTCAAGCCTACAGTGTGTAACTTAGCAATTTAGTGGAAAACAATAAACACTACAAAAATTTTTCAAAACGTTAGAATGATAGCTCAGTGTGACCTCGCTAAGTTAAATTCTGAGTATCACAAAGAAAGCAAACAAGTACTCAAAAAATGCTAAGAAATTAAAATTACAATCACACTGAAAGATCATAAAAAAAGAGAAATGTGGCCAAGCGTAGTGGCTCACGCCTGTAATCCCAGCACTCAGGAGGCAGAAACAGATGGATTGCTGAGTTTGAGGCTTGCCTGGGCTACATAGTGAGCTCAGGGCCAGCCTGAACTCCAAAGTGAGACCCTGTCTCAAAAAAAAAAAAAAAAAAAAAAAGGAATGGGACTTTATGCAAGGATGAAAAAGATACTGATCAAAGGGTACAAATATTTAGCTATAAAATTATTAATTCCTGAGATCTACTATACAACCTGATGACAAAAATTAATAGTACTATATTGTATACTTAAAATTTTCTAACAGAGTACATTTTAAATATTTTCCCAATATATCAGAGCAGTAACTGTGTGCAGTGATAGGAATCAGCAAGCTTCATTTTGCCAAACATTTTATAATACACATATCAAATTTCCAATTTTATGTTTTAAATATATACAATTTTGATTTATCAATTACATACTAATCAAACTGAAGGTACATGCAATTAACTTTTAAGGCTTAGAAATTCCCAATTAAAATTATCCTGGCCTTGAAAGAATATTGATTTTATATCTATACCAACTAAGTAAAAAATATAAAAGGAAACAGGGACATAACATCAATATTTGACAAACAGAATAAATAGCATTACATTTTAAAAGGATGATTTATTCTGATCAAATCATCAGTTCACATTACAGTTAGCTGTTATTATCTATGTACACCAATAACATGGCAACAACTGCCCCAAATCATACTCTATAAAAGATTTAACTTGCAATAGAAGCAAGTTAATTCATCAATAAATTATTATATAATTCTAAATTCTATGAAGACGTACTAAATTTTTTGAAAAGAACAGTGCAATACCTAAACAGGATAATAAATAATGCTATTTTAATAGGTAACCTAAACTGAAGTCAAATCTTGCTTACTTTATATATGCACACAGAACGATTTGAAAAACTTACATTATGTAAGGCCACAACGAAGGTAGAAATACATATGTTAAATGGATATTACATAGACTGTATTTTCTGATTATAATGGAACTAAAAATGCAAAACATGATAAATATATACAAGAAAACATATACATATCTCATAATACCTGCCCACTTACCTTATTCAAGATCACTGAAGAGGACAAAATTTCCATACTATAAATGTTTTATAGGATACTACCAAAATTAAAACATTAAATAAAAGACGACTAGATGGATACTTTATTAATGTGATAAGACACATTTGTATCACCTCTGGGGGGGGGTATTTGACTGAAGAGAAAAACCCTAAACATACTTCAATATAGTCACACACAAGATTTGGATATCCGCTACTTTTATCCCTATTTAATAGTTTGCAAGTATTATCCAAATTATTTATTTGCAATTGATCTGACAATTTCCATAGCAAACTCAAAAGTAAAACTCATTATAAAAATCCATTAAAGTAGGAGGAGGTATAAGGGAATGCTAATTATTAACAAGATAAAGAAACAAGCCAGAGTATAATTAAAAATGCTTGAATAAAAATTGTAACAAACATAAGCAAAATATTCTTTAAAGTCATAAAGTGTATACTTGAACAAACGGAAAAAGTTTCCTGGAAGCCAGTGAGGAAAATATGACACCATACAAGGACTATTCTTCCAAAGTGAATTTATAACATCAATATGAATTCAACAGCTATATCACTTGATTTTTTTAAGGCGCTCAAAAGGTGTTTATAAATCTCAATGAAAGAATAAATGACAAGAGATTCATCATGACTGAACAGTGGAGCCTAGTGCTCCCACTATCACAAAGAAGCACCAAAACCACAAGCACCAAGGCATTTCAGGGAGAAAAAATGAAAGACAACTCTGGAAAACAGCACAGGAGAAGAGAAAAAAAAATTAACAGCCTCAGCAGGCAAAAAGGCAACATAAAGGCAGGAGGGGAAAAAAGCCCTCTCTTGCTTTAACCACAGCTTCTCGGCCAGACACAACTTCAACATACAGGAAAAAAAATGAGAGGGAAGTTCGAGGCAAACTCCATCATAGCAGCCACTAGATAACTAATGAGGATAGAATTACATATCCTCTTAATCTTCAGATCCATTTCAGAAAATGACTGGGGCTAAAGTAATTACCTTGTTCCAAAGAACAAGGTTGTGTGCCCCTCCACAACCACAAACCAAAGGTGTGACCACCTATACAAGTCAATACTAGACTCCAACATAGCCATGGGGCCAGAAGCCAGAGCTTTGACCTTTCTAGGAGCCCCAGATATTGAGTGTACCTCAATGAGTGGAGAACAGGCTCCTAATGATCTTCCTTCTCCAGGGCTCGCAGCCTCTAGAGCCAAAAGCTTCAGCATCACACATGTAGTCCATAAAAGGTATGTAAGCTCTTTGCCACAGTTTATGGCCTTATGTCCCCAGCTCCTGACAACAGTTGTTTCAATAGCACTAACCCTTATTCCTGCAACATGAGGAAGTTCCCATCATGTTTTACAGCTTTGGAGCCATAGATGTTAGTGCCATAACATTAACATTACCCACACTCATCCCCTAAAACTTAACAAAGAGCTCTTCCACAGTCTATGGCATTGATACCATGACTATTAGTGATACAAATCTAATGCAACTCACAACTGTACAATATGACTTGAAGAAGATAGTACTTATTTATTAGTACTACTGCACAAGGTTTGATGTTACCTGTGCTTATCCCATAAGATCTACATAAGTTTTTTTATACCCCCAAATATATGACTATAATTATTCTTGCACCAACCTCAAAATCCCCTGTTGTCACTTGGGATCTGAAGGATGTCATTTTTTTTTTTTTTTTGCATCTTCAGGATCATGGCTACAACTCCATAGATGAGTGGCACACATGTTTTTCTAGAGTGAGCTAGAGAAGGTTTCCTTCACATTTCTTGTTCTGAATTCACAGAAGCTGGTATTACAAACCCTACATGCATGAAAATATACATGTATGCAAAGTCACAAAACTACACCTATGAATTGCTGTAACTAGACTACTGATGCACTTCTTCACATTGCTAAGCACAACAGTAGCTGAAGTTGGACATATTACATTGGTATAAACAACTAAGCTTAAGAAATCCAGACTAAAATTTTCAACTAATCTATAATCTAAGCCAAACAATGATCCAATTAGCATCCTACTTAACATCTAGATGAAGTGAAATTTTTCCTATCAAAGTCATTACATAAAATAGGAAGTACAATAGATGTACAGACATAAAACCACAAGAAGAAAGAAAAATGTCCAGAAATTGATCCTGATCTAAATGAAATCTATCAAAGGCCTGAATAATAGATCCAAATCATGACCTTTGGGGAAATCAATGATAGCAAGAAGATATACATAGAAAATGGAATGAAATAATTTTTAAGATACCATGATATGAATGATGATCTAACAATGAGTCAGAAACTATAAGCAAGGAATCAGTAAGAAGTTCTGGAGCTCAAAATTTCATTTAATGAAAAAAAAAACACACAGTAGAGTATACCCACAACAAACTAGACTAAATAAAAGAAAGTATTTTTGAACTGAAGACAGCTCTTTTGTTATAACATTGTCAAAAAACTGAACCCCACTTAACAAAATAATAATTAAACGTATCTCTTCTTTAAAAGTGTCAAACAAATTCAAAGAACCTGAACTAGACTCAGCTAAATTATAGTTCTCTGAGACATAATCAAAATACTACAAGTACAAAAAAGGGATAATTCTAAAAAGAAAAAAAAAAGGATAGGTCTCAATACACATGTAAGGTAACTCCCAATAAAATAGATTTCTCTGCAAAAAAAAAAAAAAAAATGTGTGTGTGTATGTGTGTGTTTGTGTATGTCCAAAAGAGAGTATAATTAAGTTTTAAATGGAAAAGGAAAAACAA
This sequence comes from Thryonomys swinderianus, assembly GCA_004025085.1. Lineage (NCBI taxonomy): Eukaryota > Metazoa > Chordata > Mammalia > Rodentia > Thryonomyidae > Thryonomys > Thryonomys swinderianus. The sequence goes on from PVIC010051668.1 coordinate 8,386, forward strand.
AACAAAAAGCAAAATAAAACTTTGATAATCAAAATTACTTCAAGCAACAAAATTTTTTCTTCAGGAATGAGGATAAATTATTTCTCAAAATAAAAAAACTGAGTTTAAACCTACAGGAAATCTTTGATATTCCTAAACTGAGAGCAAAAAAACAATACCTGCAATCAAGAAAAACTATCAACGCACAAAACTCACTAGGAGAATAGAGAAAAGAAAAATGAATACACCTTTCCATGCCCCAAAACTACCAAATCACAAAGATAAATTAAAAACAGTATAAACAAGTAAAAATTATTCAATGTAATCAGATAATAATTTTAAATAACAGGAGGTACATACAATGAATAATAACTTTGAATCCCCATAGACTAAATTCAATGAAAAAAATCATAAAATGGTAAAGTAGATTAAGAAGTATGACACCATTCTACATTACTTATGAGAAACTCACTTCAATGTGTGTGTGTGTGTGTGTGTGTAATATATACATATATAAATACAAATAATTGGAAAGGAAGATGTACCATGCAAACAGAAACCAAAAGTAAGATCAAGTAGGTGCAGGAAAGCAAGTGGGGAACCTAAACAACACAGGAGGCCCACACCATTAGCAGCACCCAGGGCTGAGACATGCTGCCCAGCCCCCATTCCACACAACAGCTGTGCAGAGACAGATCAGTCAAGCAGTGTGCAGGAGACTTCATGAGGAACCTAGGCAAAAAAGGAGGCCCATGCAATTACCAATGCCCAGGGCTGCAACTGCTTCCACCCAGAGCAAGCCAGAAGCCTGTGAAGAAAGACTGGGTAAGTAAAAAATGGTGGAAATACCACAGTGAGTCAGCAAAAAGGGCATGATGAACCAGAGACCAGCAATTGGGCCTGAAAATCTTCTAAGTCCAGGGTAAGTCCAAAAGGTCTTGGAATCTTCATTTCTTCTTGGGCCAAACAGGATATAATTATTACACAGAGGAGAACCTCCAAAGACACCACCTGGTACTCTGCGCACAATGAAAGAGTACCACTGTAGTACTGGAACCTGTATAGAGGCCTTCAGTTAGTTCCTCTGCCCATTCCACCATGTCAAATAAATCATTCACTAGAAAAGTGAAGGGATCTTGTTGACTACGGACATTGGTGTGTTGGTAGAGTCAGATCCACTCACAAGAGCCTGGACTTCTGCAGAGTTCAAAACTGTAGGAGCGCAATAAGCACAACTTTGGCATTGTATTCAGAAACTAAATAAAGGAAAACAGATGTCTCCTTTTGACTAATGTGCTTAGTTTGGTATACCGTTGTTCCTGAATTTGATGCAGTTGTTACTCTAGATTTCCTCACTCTGTTATCACTATTGATTTTTTTTTTCTTTTTCATTTGGCTACTTTGCTGTTACTGAATCTGTTCAACTCTGAGGTTTTATGTATGCTTAGTTGCTTTTATCTTTATAGAAGAGGGAATCAAGCTTCTCATTGGCCTTCTATTGCTAGGTCCCCCTGTCCTCCTCTTATTCCCACACGTTCTCCTATCTTCTACTCAAAACAAATGCCCCAAAGGAAAAGGCTCTCAGTCTTTCCTAATTCCTCTTTTTTTATTATGACAAGAAAGCAGACAAAGCATCCAAAGATCCTGTGGTACTCATTTAGTGCTGTCTTATATAGGTCCCTTTGTACTCTGTTATCCTTTGACATACACGATGATCATGAGATCTATCTGATCTTTATGAGTCTACTAAACCTATTTCTAAGTTTTCATTCTCCTTCTGTCTTCTTACCTCCCCAACCCCCCAGTGATCTTTTATTCCCAAAGGGTATGCTGGAACATTTTAGGGTGCATATGTTGTAAACACATTGCTGATTAAATCTAATTTGTTTTTGTTTTTTTGGGTTTTTTTTTGAGATGGGGGTCTCGCTTTGTAGTTTAAGCTGGCCCTGAGCTCACTATGTAGCCCAGGCAAGCCTCAAACTCAGCAATCCCCCTGTCTCTGCCTCCTGAGTGCTGGGATTACAAGCATGAGCCACCACACCCAGCTGATTAAATCTAAATTTTGGCATATGCACATAGAGGTAACACACAGGTTCAATGTCTTCAGAATAGAAATTATGAAAACTTTTCACTTCCTTTACTGTGTTTGATACTGTTCATGGTACTGATTGTATTATGGCAACAAAGATAATGTGATTGTTCTGTTCAAAGACCACCCACAGTGTGCCAGTCTAATAGCTCTCGAGGCTCCTCACAGATTCAAAGGAGGATAAATCAGGAAGGAGCTACTTCCTAATGGTCCTGAATAACAGTAACTAAAAGACTTGAAACAAACACTGCCCAGATACCAGACAAGGAATTAAACAAATAACAGTAGCAAATAAAAAATAATCAAAATGAGAAAAAAACTCAAAAATCCAGACACAAAGATCACCAACACAGGGAAATTCAGGGAAAAGAGAAATACAGCAAAATGTAACTCAACCACCAGGATGCTCTGAGATGGTAAAAACAAACAAACCAAACAAACAAAAAAGCAGATCAAGTAAAATGGAAACCACAACTCATCTCTGACCTGAAAACAGATATGCTGTCCACAGTGAAATGCTTCCTTAAAGAAGAGATCACTGAGATGATAGAATCTAAGACAGCATAAGCAATGGAACCATTTAAACACTTCAAGCAGAGCTGCAGGTCATGAAGAAGGAGAAGGAAAGTGTGCAAAGAAGGATGAATTAAGCTCAGAACTGAATTTCAGACCTAGAGGACAAGATGGCAGCCAATGAAAGACATAATCCATAGAAAAAGGCAAGGGACCATGAGAAACCAATCTAAGAGCTTCTAGACGATTCAAAGAAGAATAACATGAGACTAATTGGAGTCAAAGAGGAAGCAGGAGACAGTATAAAAGATATTTAAAAAAAAACTGTTGACGATATAACGTCAGAAAACTTCAAAGGAAAAGAATTGGACATGGGCAGACTGAGGGACCAGCGCGGGCAGACCGGACCCAGCAGCTCCAGGCCCCGCCATGCCCTGTTTTCAGGGGGGCAGAGGGACCAGCGGCAGGCAGACCGGACCCAGCAGCTCTGGGCCCCACCGTGCTGTATTTCTGGCGGACTGAGGGACCAGCGGCGGGTGGAGCGGACCCAGCAGCTGCGAGCCCCACCATGCCGTATTTCCAGCGGACTGAGGGACCAGCAGCGGGCAGACCAGACAAAGCAGCTCCGGGCCCCACCGTGCCGTGTTTCCCGCGGAGTGAGGGACCAGCAGCAGGCGGACCAGAACCAGCAGATCCGGGCCCACTGTGCCTTGTTTCCAGCAGACTGAGGGACCAGAGGCAGGCAGAACAGACCCAGCACCTCCAGGCCCAACCTGCCTTGTTTCCAGCGGACTGAGGGACCACCGGCAGGTGGATCAGACCCAGCAACTGCAGGCCCCACCGTGCGGTGTTTCCAGCGGAATGAGGGACCAGCGGCAGGCAGACCGGACCCAGCAGCGGCGAGCCCGCTGTGCCTTGTTTCCGGCGGACTGAGGGACTAGTGGCGGGCGGACCAGACACAGCAGATGCGGCCCCGCCATGCCTTGCTTCCGGAGGACTGAGGGAGCAGCACGCAGACCCGGCTGCACGGTGCAGTCCATTTCCAGTGGAAGGAAGGCCGCCCACCAACCCACTGTATCCCGGAGCTGGGCAGTGAGGAATCAGACATAGAGGTACTCATAAGCTCAAAGTATCCAGTATAGAATCTAACAAACCTTTTTATCTTATTTACTGTGTTTAATACTGATATTGGCATTTATTGTAGTATGGTAACAAACATGATGTGATTGTTCTGCTAAAATACCTACCATGATGTGTCAGGAGTGAGAACTCTCAAGGGTTATTACAGATTCAAGGAGGACCTCCCAGGAAAGTGCTGCTTCCAAAGGGCCCCAGATAATAGAAAGAGACCTACAACAAACATTGTCCTGTCATCAGTCAAAGAAGAGCATTAAAAACAAAGAAAGAATAGAAATGGGAAAATACACAAAAAACCAGACACAA
>PVIC010051669.1:0-12392 GCA_004025085.1 Thryonomys swinderianus
CCACATCATCTTTATCCACTCTCCAGTTGATGGACATTTGGGTTGTTTCCAAGATTGAGCTATCACGAACTGAGCTGCTATGAACAAGGGTGTACATCTGTCTTTCCAATGTGAGTTTTTAAGTTCTTTTGGGTATATTCCCAGCAGGGGTATAGCAGGGTCAAATGGGACCCGTAGTCCTAGTTTTTCAAGAAATCTCCACACAGATCTCCACAATGGTTGCACAAGTCTGCAATCCCACCAACAGTGTAGAAGGGTTCCCTTCCCCCCATAGCCATGCCAGCATTTATGGTTGGTTGACTTTGTGATCGCAGCCATTCTTGGTGGAGTGAGGTGGAATCTCAATGTTGTAGGAAACCTACTCTTTATCACCTACTCTTCAGGTGACAGGAGGGGATGGGTGGTCTAGAGCAAAGACTAGTTTGAGATTAGTTCTCTTCAATGAACCTACAATGGCCCCCAGCACCCCATGTTAGGTTCTGGGCATAACACCATGAAGTGACAAGCAGGTGTTTCTTGTGTGAGGCTGAGGGGGGCACATGAAGGCAAACCCATGTGAGAACCCTCAGGCTACACGAATCAAGACTGAGGATTTAGAACTTCTTGACCAAGTAACTCCAGACTCTGAATATACAGGGCATGTACAGCAACAAGAAGAGAATGGTGGCATCTTTCTTGCTGCCTTCCTTTTTCTCCAAGGGAATCAAACATGGGAGCATCAGCTTTCCAGAGTTAGCAGAGGAAACGTCCTCAGAAGCTTGCTGCTTACCGCTAACTGCATAGAAATTTCTCCGGAGCCCCTTTCAGACACTGTTCTAGGAAGAAGACAAGTCCCTGCCCCCATAAGAAGGTAAACAATAAAGCCAGTTCAAACAGACCTTCACACCATGAAGAAAGTGAGGTGCCACAAAAGGAGCAGGTGGCAGGTAGGAATGAGCTTGGAGTTGGCCGTGAGAAAGCCCAGGGTGGTTGGGGCAGAGTGGACTAAGCTGCTGGTCTGGGGGAGACCGTGTTATAACTAGAAGTCTGCAGAGGATTTGAGATGGTTCTCTGCCAGATAGTCTGTTTCTGTTTTACAAATCTCTATAAGGATTTGTACTAAATTGCTGGTATAGGAGTAAGAGTGAAAACAGTGTAATTGTAGCTACAAAGACATAGTGCCTCAATCTTGCAAGACCAAACATCCTAGGAACATTTTAAAATTTCTGTTTGATATTTAAACATCAATTTATTTCACATCTCATAACTTCCTCACCTGCTTACTGAATAAACATCATTTGCTAAAATTCATTTGACTAGAGTCTAAGATTTGTGCTCATCTGTTTATTTTTTATTTTTATTTTATTTTTTCGTTTTGTTTTTGAGACAGGGTTTCGCTTTGTAGTTCAGGCAGGCCCTGAGCTCACTATGTAGCCCAGGCAAGCCGCCGCAAACTCAGCAATCCTCTTGTCTCTGCCTCCCTAGTGCTGGGATTACAGGCATGAGCCACCACGCCCGGCACTGTGTTATGTGGTATTCATTACTGGTGGGCGTGAGTCGCCACACCCAGCATTCTACGTGGTTACCGGGATCAAACTCAGGACCTTGCGCTTGTGCGGCAGGTGCTGGAACCACTGAGTTAAATCTCTGGCCCATGCTTATCTGTTTATTAAAAGTACCATCAGGCTTGCATCAATTTTAAAAATTGGGGCTTTCAGCAATTATTTCTTTTCCTACAGGGACCCTAATCACCCTTCAGTACCTTATCATTACTATGAATCTTTCGGACCTGATGAATGTACAATGTACCTCTCCCATGAGCAGGGACGGAAGGGTAGTCATCGCCGGTTCATCACAGAGAAGCGAGTATTTAAGAACTGGGTGCAGACATTCAGCATTCATTTTTTCAACCAGACTGGAAACCAGGATCACCTGCTGTAAACCACCTGGACAATAAGTTCGTGTTCTGAGGGGTGCGAATGCAAGATCCTAACCCCAGACTAGAAACCTGGGCTCCCATGCCATCAGACTTCTGGAGACACCAGGCAAGAGCTGGAAACAACTGGTCGCAACGGAGCCCCGTTGCTCCTCCAGCACCATGGACAGCTGCTGCCCGGCCACACTGCGCTGCAGTTATCTTGCCATCAGATACCAGAGTTCATTCGTCCAGGTCCTGATGTGTGTTGTCCGTCTGAAAGGAGTCACACTAGGAGCTGAACGCTCATTTCAGCGATGCTAGCATGGCTAAAAGCAGTTCGGCTCTCTTTACATATTGCCTTTGAAACCGAAACGAGCAACCCAGTAACATTGTGTCCCTTTACAGAAACATTTTTCTATCAAGTTGTATTCTAGCCCAATCTATAACCTTTGTCATTTGTCAGGTTGTTTGTATGATTTGTAAAAAGCAGCCTGAAAATATGGACGCGGTTTGTGAAGAGCACATCTCCAGTAACTGACTTTCATAAGGTAAATGTCCAGATGTCCAGTATTTATTTATTTATTGAGAGGTTTTTTTAGTGCATCTAGGCCAGTGTTTTTATAGAGTATGAATATGTGGTGATTTATTCTTCTTAACTCTTAATCTTCAGTGATGGTTGGAAATGGCCTAGAATTGGGTTGATACTGTGTCCCCGATGCTCATTGTTAGCTTGCAGTTGGTATTGGACATGAAAATGTGGTATTTTTTGTTTTTTGTTTTTTTTTACCCCTAGGCTTCAGACAAGTTGCTCTTTCATAGCAAGAACAGCTATAACATTTTCTAATGTACAGACATGATCCAAAAGGACAAAATTGAAATCCAAACACTGTGTCATTAAAACAAAAAGATGTTACCAAGAAACCTTGAAGATAGCCTTCTTTAGTAACAACTTTAGTAACAAGTAACTTCTCTTAAACCCTGATTTCATCCTCTTCTTTAGAATGATGTCAATGTACCAGAAGATCTCTTAGGTTTTGTTCCTAATCTAAAACTCTATGACATGCTCATAGACGGACTGTTATTTGGAATGATAAGGTTCTAACTCTACAAAGAACAATATACTTTTCCAGCACTACTTATATCCCTCTGAGGTTAAACCACTTGCTCCTGGAGGGATCCCCACTGGCTAAATCTACCCTCTGCTTCTCGGGAAGCAACACACACACACACACACACACACACACACACACACACACACACACACACCTGAAGTGTTCCTTGACTACAAGTGCAATGAGCTGCCCTTCTGTGAGGAGAAAGGAACAGGAAGATTCCCTAACATACAACTCATTTTCCTGCACACTATTCAGACTCACTGCAGATCTTAAATTATAGTCACTGCCATTCCTTGATCTGAAAGCATATGAAGTACTCAACTGATACAAAGTAAGTTCAATTATATTACAGATTTTCATTTAAATAAGTAATATTGTTCAAAAACAGTCTTTAAAAACATACTAGGGGCAGGGATGTGGCTCAGTGGTACCACTCCTGCCTGACAAGCTCAAGGCCCTGCATTTGATCACCGGTACAAAGGGGGGGGGGGAGGGAGAGAGAGAGAGAGAGAGGGAATTCTAGTGATTTTTTACACGTTGCTTTGAAGGCATTAGTTCTGTAATGCAAATTTCGCAGGTGCCAGCAAATATTACAGATGGTGTCTGTCATGACTCAGTTTGTGACTTAAGATCTCTCCCTTACCAGTTCTTTCCCTTCGTCTTAGTAATAAGATTCCATTTCCTTTCACCAACTAGTGCTATTAGTTATGTACTACTGTTGTTGAAATGCAAACAGTTCAAGTATTCACACAGCAAATAAACAAAGTTGGTATTATTACAGTGTGGCTTATGTTTATAAAATGCTAAGTCGCTCTTCAAAGCAATCTGGAATTCATTTTTAAAAATTTTGTCATAGGTGCCAGAGGGTTAGCTCAGTGGTTCCGGCGCCTGCCTCGCAAGCGCAAGGATCTGAGTTTGATCCTCAGTAACCACATATAATGCTGGGCGTAGAGACATGCCCACCAACAATCAACACCACATACCACAATGCTGGACGTGGTGGCTCACGCATGCAAATCCCAGCACTCGGGAGGCAGAGACGGGAGGATTGCTGAGTTCGCAGTGGCTTGCCTGGGCACCATAGTGAGCTCAGGGCCAGCCTGAACTACAAAGCGAGACCCTGTCTCCAAAAAGCAAAAAAAAAAAAAAAAAAAAAAAAATTGTCATAGTTTCTAAAGAGACTATGAATTTACTTCAGCATGATTTCTTTGCAGCATGGACTGAATACACAATATTTGTATGAACATAAAAAGTGTGTGAACTTTGGGATCTCATCCTACAGAAAAGCTTCTGCACAGCAAAAGAAGTCACTGGCACTGCTAAAAGACAACCAACAACATGGGAAAATATCTTTACTACCTGTTTATCAGACAAAGGGCTATTATCTACAATATATATAAAGAACTTAAAAACATCAGCCCCCCCAACTTGAAAGACCCAAATCAAAAATGGGCATGTGAAATGAACAGACACTTCTCAGAGGCAGAAGTCAAAGCAGCTAAGAAACATATGAAGAAATGTTCAACATCACTGGTCATTCGAGAGATTCAAATGAAAACAACACTGAGATTTCATCTCACTCCACAAAGAATGGCCGCAATCACAAAATCAACAATAAATGCTGGCGAGGCTGTGGGGAGAAAGGAACCCTTCTCCACTGCTGGTGGGATTGTAGACTTGTGCAACCATTGTGGAGATCAGTGTGGAGATTCCTTTGAAAACTAGGACTAGAGATCCCATTTGACCTTGCTATCCCCCTGCGAGGAATATACCCAAAGGGATTTAAAAAATCACATTGGAAAGACAGATACACACCCTTGTTCATAGCAGCTCAGTTTGTGATAGCTCAATCGTGGAAACAACCAAAATGCCCATCAACTAGAGAGTGGATAAAGATTTTTTTTATAAAATGGAGTATTATTCTCCCATAAAGAATGACGAGATTGATTCATTTATGTGCAAATGGATACACCTGAAGGACACGCTAATGAGTGAAATCAATAGATCACGGATAGGCAAATACCGGATCTTCTCTTTGATATGAGCACCTCTAAATGCAAATGAGCTCTAGAACATATGACAGTTTTTATAGAATGAGAAATTTCCATAGGAAATTTGGTGTGGGGATGTAATGAGGGAAAGGAATAAATAGGATTCTGAAAGAAAATAAAAGAACATGTATATAGGGGGTGGGGAGGTGTGGGTGTGTGGGGATATGGGTAAAAATGAGAATTGACTTGCGTCATATATTGGTACAAATTCCCGAATGTTATGTGTGCGTGTGAGATGTATATAAATTGTACCAATAAAGAATTCAATTAAAAATGTGTGAACTTTATGCAATTGATTTATAGGCCACATTTACAATCAATTGAGATTATTTTGCTCAGATGTGGACTCTTTGGCAAGTCATATTTTATGATAAATTGGAAAGGCATAGTTACAAAAATGTAACAATATTATGTTACCTATCTGTGCATTTCTAGGTTTGTCTTTTTTAAAATGTTGAATAGCTCATTTTGTAACCTCTCCCTCTAAAATACTAAAGAGTGAAAAGCAACTGAATTTTGAAAGTCTTGGCTTACATGTGTTTTAAATCCACATGCAGCTAGAATTTGTGAGTTGGTACTTTTTAAAAAATATATATAGAACAAATAAGTGTAAGAAATTACAATGTAGGTAGTGGTTTTATTGCAGCATTAAAGAAAATGTAGAATGCTGATGGATTATACTGGTGGACCTGGATGTGGGCAACTGAATTCTTGCCTTGCCACTATCATTTCATGACTGTCAGACTTAATATCATTCAATACCATTAAATATAAACTCTGATATAGAAGATGACCACCAAACCAAGTTTACAGACCTCAATGATTTCAATACATTTGAAACCTGAGTCAGACTCATGCCATAATGCACCTTTTCCTTCTCACCCCAGCTGTGTCATCGGCTTCCTCCCAGCTTTTAAAACCACAGTAATATGATGCCACAGCTGGCCGACCCATGGCTTCTTTATTTCCATGCACGAACATTTGGCAGGGGCCATTACAACAGACAGCCATTACAGGCAAAGATACAGGAATTCGCAAACAAAATCAAGCACTTCAAATGGCCCATAAAAGAGGAATCTCACATTTAATATTCTACAGTAAATATTCACCCAAGAAAGGATACATTAAAAGAACATTAGGAGGTAAATATTCAGCATGCCACGTGGGGGCTTACTGTGTGATTTCCATTACCATTAATGGGCATTTGGCAAGTAAGCCCCTGTACTTCGCTAACCCTGGAATGCACTCGTGGGGGCTGGATGTGAAGCCAGAATGATCTGGGACCTCCAAGTCCTAGGCTTTCAGAGCTCCACGTTTCCGTTTAACAACTTAACACAAAATACTATACATAAAAGAGGAATCTGCGATGCCTAGCAGAGTCCTTAGGTTAATACTGGATTCCCAAGGACACCTCTCGGCATGTTACTTCTCTTTTCCCCAAGTTTTGTCCATTACTGATGTCCCTGAATGATATTACAGTAGAGGGGAATTGTCTTCAACTTTGAAATAAACATTTCCTTTGAAAACTAAAATTATGATTTAGAAAAGTTAAATGAATGTTAAGCAAAAGTGAAAGGAGAAAGCTGACATTCTGTTAGGTTTAAGACAATGCTATTTAAATGCCTATGTACCTATATCGTACCTGTCGAATATTTGCTTTTGTGTAGGAGTGACCACATTTCAGAAAATGCCCTGGGTTCCAGCAGGGCAATGACTTAGGTTGTTCCATCAACCTACTCCAAGAGAAAGTCGGCAGGCCCCTTCCGTGTCCGCATGGCTGCTGACCAGTCATCTCTCCCCTCTTCATTACTTCCTTCTTGGTCCTCATCCTGTCTCTTCGACATCATTCTGTCCTGACTTTACTCTGTCTTCAGGGCGCTCTCAAACCAGCAGTCCCTGGAGCAGTCAGGCTCTTCCTTGTCATATGTTTGAAAACTAGAGAGCTACCTGTGGACAGGTTAGGGTAGAGCCTGCCAGAGTGATGACCGGAGGAGGTGGGAAGAGTCCATCATGGCCACAGCACAAGGTCCTTCGCAAGTGCTGTCCTGTCAGGGCCAGGGAGGAGGGCAGAGAAGGGAGGCCCACGAGGCAGACTCTGTGCTAAACCCAGGACAGCCCTTGGCAAACCACAGTGTGGGCCACCCCGTTAGGGGCTTCATCCAGGGGGCTGTGATCGGGGACCACGGAGGAGCGAGGGGGAGGCAAGGAGGAGTGAACCCACGGAGGGCTTTACCACAGACCTGCAGATACTTGGGGATGGAAAGAGTGAGAGTACTAAGGAGAAAACCAAACAGGAAACCACTCTTCTAGCTCATTCACCCCACCTACTCAGGATACTGAAAAGGAAATGCGAAAAAGGCTGAGATCTTCTTTGTTTCTCCTCAGTGCCCTAATATTATATGCTACCCGGCATTGTTCCTTGTCTTATGTAGGTGTCCTGTTAGACTACTTAGATTGTGAGCTCCTTGAGGGCAAGGACCGTTTCTCCTTTGTTATGTAGCCCCATACCTAGTACAGTGCCTTGCACACAATAGGTGCTCAATAAATGTCTGTTGTTGACCATGACCTCTTTCATCTTGACCCGGTGGACTGATGCTTGAGCACTTTCTTCTGCTTGAAGAGTACAAGAGAGGCAATGGGTTTTGATATAGTTACATTTAAAGGGAGTTTTACCAGGGCCAGTTCCTAAACCTGTAACATTTTTAATCAACAGAGCTGACCTAGATTTGGGGAGCATAATGTTGCTGAATTTAATGGCTTTGCTAATGCTGGCTGTACTGAACACACAGACGAAGTTTAGCAAGCTTTGTGCTTTCACTCTTAGGGACTGGCTCTTAGCACAAGTTAAATTTAATATTGACAAACGCTGCACCACATGCAGAGGGGCAGCAGAGCAGCTGGGGCCCTGACTTCTGTGGCTGGACTACAGAAGGAAAGTTACTCCAAGACAAGGCATCGCTTGCCTTCAACTTGACAGTGCCCTAAAGCTGCTGGGAATCTAAGCGGTGGTCACTGAGGATCTATCGAGAGTAAGTTTACATTTATCTTTAAAAAACTCTTGACAAAGAACTGTGGTTTCCATGAAGCAGGTCTCAAATGGTTTTATCCTAATAAGAAAATGAGGAGAAAGAGTTCTTGGGAGACGCTTCTTTGGACAGAGTGTCCCAACTCCTGCCTCATGGCCCGGTTGCACCTGGTACCTGGTCCTCTCCCCTGCAGGACAGGACAGAGGCAGCCAGCACAGGTGAGTAAACAGCCACTGGATGCCTCAACAGGGACAACTCATCACCTGTGTGGGTGAGGGGCACCCACAGTTCATCTCTCATTGCCTGATTCTTCCCACCCTCACCTATTCTCATGACCTCAGTCTCATCAGTTAAAGTGTAGAAAGGGAACTAGGAGACACCACATTCAACCAAGAAACATGTTCCTTTCTAAACTTGTAGATTTCCAGATTTTACCACATTTTCAAATATTTTATTATAATAAGGGATTTTGTACAATATTAAGGAAGCTACCAGAACAAGCAAAATCTCAGCAGGGATGTTAGGAAGAGTCAAGATATACCGTGTCTGACTCCTCTTGAAACCAGAGCCTTCACAATGAGCCACCTTCCTCTTTCTTTCTTATTCATTTATTTACTTACCTATTTGTTTATTTAATTTATTACTGGAGACAGGTTCTCACTAATTCACTAGGTTCCCCAAGCTGGTCTCAAACTTGAAACCCTCCTGCCTCAGCTACCCTGAGTCCTGATTATAGTTGTCTATCTCTGAGCCCAACTAGTCTACTCTTAACAGAACTCCTTTTTCCACTACATAAATCATATCAAGGGCTAGCACCTTCAGTTCTTTACCATGAAATGTTCTTTCATTTCAGAACCAAATGTAGGAAATCCATGGGATTAAATCAAACGTTTTATAATTAAATTCTGCCTACTGATAGTTAATCCTATAACTATCCCTATTAGAATATTCATCATGAAAAAATATTCATCATGAAACATTTGATTCCTATCAAAGAACATATAAAAGTATATAAATCATGAAGCAAACATAAAGAGAGCATTACTCTTACCCTCAAAGCCGCCTTAGTGTTCTTTCTATTGTCTTGTATTTTCTGTTTACTATTCTCTTGCTTTCTAAATATTTGTATTAGATTTAGATACATCTATAAATACTGGTGTTTAGTTTTGCATATTTAGAAACATTATAAAATATTCATAGCACTGCATATTGTTTTCTTAAGCTTGCTATTTTCCAAAATATGTGCTTTTTTGTGTAATTTTAGTTTTTGTCACTGTTATGTAATGCTGTTGTACAAATATACCATAATATTTTTCATAAATCTTTTCCCTCCATAATTCACTTTTAGCCATTATCTGACCATTTGAGCTTTCTGTTGCTATTAATATATGCAGTTCTTGGGCTGCAAATGTAGCTCAGTGGTTCTGGCACCTGCCTCGAAGGCGCAAGGCCCTGAGTTCCATCCCGGTAACCACATACAATGCTGGGCGTGGTGAGTCATGCCCACCAGCAATCAATACCATATACCACAGTGCCGGACATGGTGGCTCATGCCTGTAATCCCAGCACTCCGGAGGCAGAGGCAGGAGGATTGCTGAGTTTGAGGCTTGCCTGGGCTACATAGTAAGCTCAGGGCCAGCCTGAACTACAAAGCGAGACCCTGTCTCAAAAAAAAAAAAAGTATGTAGTTCTCCTTGGACATTCTTGGAAAGTTCTAGTACATGTGTACAAGAATCTTTATGTGTACATTGATGAATGAAATTGCTGGGCCATAGAATAAAACTGTCCACACAGGCACGACAGTGTCCATTGTTTTCCAAAGTGGTTGCATGCTTTATACACCCAGCAGTAGCTGTTGATATCCTTGCCAATATTTACCATTTACAGACTGTAAACTTTTACCCAGCTGCTGATGTAAAGTATATCTCAGTGTAATTTTAGTTTGTATTTCCTGTTCCTTATGAGGGTTGTAAAATTTTCCCTACATCTATTCTTCTTCGGTTACCTCATCTGCAAAATAGCAACTATCTTTCTCTACTCTTTCTACTGGGAAACTTTACTTTTTCTTTTAAAGAGTTCTTATTTTATTTTCTGTTATAGATATGATTTTTGTCATATGTGTTGCAAACATCCTTTTCCAGTTTGTGGCTCTTTCTCTATGATGCCTTTTAATGAACAGAAGTTTTGAATTTCAATGAAGTCATTTTTTTGTGTGAGTAGGGCTTCCTATTCCTCATGTAATAAAAACCTATTGCTCTTGGTCAACAAGTATTTTCCTATATTTTAAAATATCCTGTATCTAAAAATGTCATGGTGTTTTACTTGTGTGTTGTGGTAAAAAATTCATTAATTCTTCCATGAGGATCTGCACTGATATTTCCATATATACATGGCAATTAATTCTGATGTCTTTAATTTGTGAATCCAAATCAAAATTGTCTATCCCTGTATTGACCCCACATTCTTAATTACTAAAATTTTGTAAGGCTTGATATCCCACTGGGCAATTTTGCTGTCATCTTATGTTTTTCCCAAGGAACATTTTGCTTGTCTTCTTTAAAAGTCATTAATTTCCATTAATGTACAATTGTCATAAGGTAAGTACACAATTTATGTATAGAGATTGATGAAATCCTGTATATCTCTTCAGCCTTGTAACACAATTGACTGAGACCAAAATATGGAACACTGCCAGTGCATAGAAGGGTCCAGCCCATCCATATTCATCGTAAGAAACACTTCAACATAGATCAGTTTTGCTCATGGATTGTCATGCCTTTATTTATAGGAATTATTTGTAATTTTTATATATTACCAGGTCGTTTATTATATATTCATTGCAGAGTGGGGTTTGCCTTTTTCATTGTTTTGATGGTATATACATAACATACATACATACATATATGTGTGTGTGTGTATATAAATAATTTTTTTTGAGACAGGGTCTCACTTTAATTCAGATTGGCCCTGAGTTCACTATATAGCCCAGACAAGCCTTGAACTTAGCAATTCTCCTGCTTCTGCCTCCCGAGTGCTGGGATTACAGGGATGAGCCACCATACAGGGCACTGTGGTATGTGGTATTGATTGCTGGTGGGCGTGAGTCACCACGCCCGGTATTGTTGTGTTTGCCAGGGATTGAACCAGGGACCTTGCACTTGCCAGGCAGGCACTGGAACCACTGACCTAAATCTCCAGCCCCTTAAAGGTATATTATGATGACTGAAAGTTTTTTTTAAAATTGATTTTATTGGTAAATTTCCTATACACATCATGACTATACTCCACATTGAGAATTTGTACCCATATATGACACCACTTATTTTGTTTGTTTGTTTTTGAGACAGGGTCTCACTTTGTAGTTCAGGCTGGCTCTGAGCTCATTATGTAGCCCAGGCAAGCTTCGAACTCAGCAATCCTCCTGTCTCTGCCTCCCGAGTGCTGGGATTATAGGCGTGAGTCACCACACCCGGCTGACACCACTTATTTTAACGAAGTTCCATTGATCAGTATTTCTATAACATGTGTCCTGTTTTTTTAATTGAATTCTTTATTGATATAATTTATATACATCTCAAAATCACATATAACATTGGGAAATTTGTACCAGTATATGCCACAATTAATTCTCATTTTTACCCATATCCCTACCCAGTCCCCCCTCCTCCCGCCTTTATACATGCTCTTTTATTTTCTTTCTGTATCATATTTATTCCTTCCCCTCATCACATTCCCACACCAAGTTTCCTATAGAAATATTCCACTCTATAAAAGCTGTCCTATTTTCTAGAACTCATTTGCATCTACAGGTGTTCATGCCAAAGAGAAGATTCTGGAATTGTCTATCTGTGATCTATTGATTTCACTTACTAGTATATCCTCCAGGTGTCTCCATTTGCACCTAAATGGATCGATCTTGTCATTCTTTATGGCAGAGTAATACTCCATTTTGTAAAAAAACCCCACATCTTCTTTATCCACTCTCCAGTTGATGGACATTTGGGTTGTTTCCAAGATTGAGCTATCACAAACTGAGCTGCTATAAACAAGGGTGCACATCTGTCTTTCCAATGTGAGTTTTTAAATTCTTTTGGGTATATTCCCAGCAGGGGTATAGCAGGGTCAAATGGGACCCATAGTCCTAGTTTTCTGAGAAATCTCCACACAGATCTCCACAATGGTTGCACAAGTCTGCAATCCCACCAACAGTGGAGAAGGGTTCCTTTCTCCCCACAGCCACGCCAGCATTTATCGTTGGTTGATTTTGTGATCGCGGTCATTCTTTGTGGAGTGAGGTGGAATC
>PVIC010051670.1:0-12417 GCA_004025085.1 Thryonomys swinderianus
CGAACTCAGCAATCCTCCTGTCTCTGCCTCCTGAGTGCTGGGATTACAGGTGTGAGCCACCATGCCTGGCACTGTGGTATGTGGTATTGATTGCTGGTGGGCATGAGTCACCATGCCCTGCATTGTATGTGGTTACCGGGGATCAAACTCAGGACCTTGCGCTTGCGAGGCAGGCGCCAGAACCATTGAGCTAAATCTCTGGCCTGACAGGGATTTTAATCTGTTTTATTCAACATTATTTTTCCACAGTTTAGAATAGTACCTGGGACATAGTGTTCAATAAGCATCTGTTGAATAAAGGAGTAAAATTCTATAATATATTTCTTATGATTCTTTAAAAAGTCAACCTTGGGTTGAGGATTTAGCTCAGTAGTTCTGGCCTTTGCCTTGCATGCTCAAGGTCCTGAGTTCCATCCCCAGTAACCACCTACAACAGTATGAGGTGTGGTGATTCACCCCCACCAGCAGTGAGTACCACATACCACAGTGCCTGGTGTGGTGGCTCACACCTGTAATCCCACACTGAGGAAGCAGAGGCAGGAGGATTGTTGTGAGTTTGAGGCTTGCCTGGGCTACATAGTGAGCTTAAGGCTTGAACTACAAAAGCGAGACCCTGTCTGTCTCAAAACAAAAAAAAAAAAGAAAAAAGTTAACCTTACCCATACGAATATTATATGTGCTTTGCTCTCATATTTTTTCTGAAGTTCTGTGTCTTCTACTGTTTGCTGGGTATGTTTTTGGGATGTTTTGCTGTCTTCCCATCACCAGACTTTTTTTTCATTTTATGAAAAAACAAAATTACCTAACAAAATAATAAGAGAACAACAATAGTTAATATGTTGTGTATCATGTTAAAAAAGGTAGTTACTCAGAACAAGACACAGGCAAAAAAGATTATTACAAGAGGAAACATTCTTTTATCAATTTGAAAAAGTCTTCTGTTATGCTTTTTTATATAGTATGATCAAAAAATAGGTTAGTTTAATGAAAAATTATTACAGTAAAATACACACTGCCATTAATCCCCTCCAGAATGATTCCCTTTGCTTCGAACATACTTAACCCATTGTTGTTGCTATTTTCTGAAGCAGTTCTAGAAGTCCTGATTTGTGGGTTACTTCAGTTGAGGTGTCCTAATTGCCTTGATGTCTTGATTTAAAACATTTACCTTTTGTGGTTATTTTGATTTTGGGGAAGAGCTAGAGCTTGCAGGGCACCAGATCTGGTAGATAAGGTGGACAGAGATACACCATAATGTTTTTATGAACTTGCTTTTCTGTTGAATAATGCCTTGCTACAGTATTCTCTATTTTTGGTACAGTATCTCAGTAAGACTCTCTTAAAAAGAAGACTTCCAGATCTGCTTCAGAAAGTGGCAAGAACAATGGGACAAATGTTTCAAAGTGAAGGAGATTAATGGCAGTGTGTTTTTATTATAATTTGAAAATTACTTTTTAAAGGTTCACCATAGTTTTCAGTCACCCCTTGTATTTTACTTGTAAAGCCTACTTCTGCTAAACAAAAGTCAAAATTTAGGAGCAACCCTTATTTCTTTCTACTTGCTTATTCTCTTTGAAGTCTTGTAAGTCTGCTCTTTTCCATTTGTCCTGTTTCTATGCTAGTGCACCTGGCCTTTCATCCAATTGCTGCTGACCTGCTCCTGTTGCACCTAAGTGGTCTCTTACATTGCTAGATTCTGTTCCCTACTCTGTCATCTAAAGTTCCTAAAAGCATGTATCACTATTTTACTTAGAAACCCCACCCCCCACGTGCAAAGGAGCATTGCTGGAGATTAAGCCTAAGGCCTCATGGATGCTAGACAGGTGTTTAACCACTCAGCTACATCTCCAGACAAACTTTTTCTTTTTTACTCCCTTATTACCTATAAATGACCCTGCATAGATGGTTCCTACTCTTTTTTTTTTTTTTTTTTTTGTGACAGGGTCTCGCTTTGTAGTTCAGGCTGGCACTGAGCTCACTATGGAGCCCAGGCAAGCCTCAAACTCAGCAATCCTCCTGTCTCTGCCTCCTGAGTGCTGGGATTACAGGCGTGAGCCACCGCACCCGGCGCTGTGGTATGTGGTATTGATTGCTGGTGGGTGTGAGTCTCCACACCCAGCATCGTATGTGGTTACCGGGGATTGAACTCAGGACCTTGTGCTTGCGAGGCAGGCGCTGGAACCACTGAGCTAACCCTCCAGCCCCCTACTCTTATACACACCCACTTTTCCCTAACCAAATCTTTCTATTCTGTAGTTTTTCTGCATCATTGTGAATTAAGCACTCTCCCTCCTCACCACCCCCACATGTATTATTTTCCACTTATCCAGGTTCTATCTTTTGAGGCCTATCTCCTGTAATCTGCAATAGCTAGTTCTCCTGGTCATACTCACCATTTTCTTTAGATAAGTCATTGATCTGGTCCATTCCATAGATGCCTTCTGATTGTTGTGTGAGCAACTATGTCCTGTCTTGAGGATAGAAAGGAGGGTAAGAGTCAGGCTTTTTCTCCCCTATAGAGTTCATCATTCTGAAGGGGGCACAGCTATGTTCACAAACAATTAGAGTTTCATGGTGAAAATACAATGTACAGTGCTAGACCATACGTGACAAAGTAGGTCTTTTGTGGGTTTTTTGGGAAGGCATCACTGAAAAGATGTGGGGCATGTCTGAGAGGCTGAGAGTGAACAGATCCTCTGAGAGAGAAAAACATTCCAGAAGGAATGAAGAATTTGTGCAAAAGCAAAAAAATCACAAAAGACAGATATTCCTCATTTAATGACCCTCCTGTTTAATGATGATTTAGGTTTAGTCCCAAGGCATGCTGTTTGAATTTACAACCTGCTGTTTAGACTACGACTCCTCTTTATGTTTGCTTTTTATAGTTTTGTACATCTTGTTGATTGAGACTCTTTTTTTGTACATTACATCTTGTTTATGTAGTAGTGTAGTTTTTGCTGATTGTATTATTTAGTCCAGTACTATACTTTTTATGTTGTTACACATTATATTACTACTTGTCAAAGTTGCTCAAATAAAAGCAAAGTCATAAGGTTATCAAGTTGGAGTTTCCTTTGGCCATTTCTTTGTTCTGAGTATTGTATATACTCTGTACATTCCTCAGTTAGCAATCAGTTCATTTAACAACTTTTTAGGAACGGAATTGGTCATTAAATGAAGAATGTCTATATCATATTTAGTTTATTAGTTTCCTAGGGCTATTACAACAGAAAGGCCCAGATACAATATCAAAAACTGATGACCCCTTAGTTCTGAAATCAAGGGCCTTCATGTCTGAAATCAAGAACCTTCTTCACTCTTCAGACTGAATGTAGGGATAAATATTTTCTGTGCCTTTAATTTTCAGCAGTCCTTAACATTTGTTAGCTTGTAGCCACTGTAGTCTCTCTCTTTCAGGTTTCAACCTCACATGATACTCCTTTGTATCTCTTCTTTTACGGAAGTCATGTTGAATGCTCAAATATGGCATCATACTATTTGGGTTGCAAAGACCCAGTTACCATATTCATAGTTACTTAGGACTTAAACATATCTTGTATGTGGGACAAAATTCAACCCACAACACTTAGAGGCCTGAATCATCAGTATGTATTATTGGATTATAACTTATGAGTGATTCAGTGGAGGGGGTGAGACTAAAAGATGATAATGGCTTTCCCTCTTCCCAACAACCTTTAGCTTCAGGGTGTGTCCTTGATCAAGGATAAGCTGAGGCTTTCCAATTTCTAGTTGTGGTGGCTGTTTTGAGCTAGGCTTATGGCCCAAGCTGACTCAGTGTGAATCTCAGGACTTTAGTTGGAGACCTCTCTCTTCTGCAGGCATTTATGAAGTTTGTTTTCTGTGTGGTAAGGCTGGAAGGCCTGGAACTATTATACTAGCATTGCTGTTCTGAGAGGGATCCGCCTGAGGTCAGAAGACATAGAAGAGAAATGGAGCTGGAGACCTGATGACTGTTGTGAATCTTTGGATCAAGCTTTGCCTGAATTTGTACTTTTTGGACTTGTGGAATACTGTAGTATATATTTCCCTTATGCCAGTTAGAACTGATATCCTTTTGTTTAAAATGGAACAATGTCTGACACTCTGGGCTTATAGTTAGTCAGCTCCAACTTACTATAGACTTTATCTCTGTGAAAGGTTTACAGGATAGGCAAATGATTTTTACTTGCCACAGTATATTTGAATGTAAATAAAGTTAAAGTTTTCCCCTGTGGGCTCAAACTTCCTTCTTGTTTCCTTTTCTCCATTGCTGGGTTTACAAGTGTATGCCATCACACATGGCTCAAAAGAGGTTTTACTAAATATGACTGATTTAATACATGTATGGAATGCTGTGGGTAAAGCTCAGTGATAGAACACTTGCCTAGTATGTATGAGTCTCTGGGTTTTATCCTCAGTACTGAGAGAGGGGGCGAGTGGGGAATGGAAATACATTTGTAGCTTATCTTGAGAATGAAATATGGAAAGTGGGTATTTAGTACTACGGTTGAACAGAAATTTCACATTATTCTTTAATACAATCTTGTTTGCAAAAGTAAAATGAAATTGCAATTACACTTTTGGAAATACTTGTTTCTGGATATTTAGTTGCCACTAACCTATTATGAAACTTTTCTCCTAGTTAAATAATACTCTACTCTTTTATGTGATTTCTCAAAAGCATTTTGGTGAAGCTGATTTTTTTTTTTTTTTTTTTGAGACAGGGTCTCACTTTGTAGTTCAGGCTGGTCCTATGCTCACTGTGTAGCCCAGGCTAGCCTTGAACTCACAGCAATCCTTCTACCTCTGCCTTCCAACTGCTGGAATTACAGCCTTGAGACACCATGCCTGGCATTGTGATGTGTGTTACGATAGATCAAACTTGGGACCTTGTGCTTGTCAAGCAGCTGCTGGAACCACTGAGCTAAATCATGAGCTCCCAATTTTTTTTTTTAAGAACTTGGATTTAATGGCATGCAATTATTAAGTGCATTCACGTAAAAATTCATTAATTTTCCAGTTAGTTTTTCTTGGCCCTTTTTATATTTTACTTGAGAGTATTTTTGTTTTTAATTTAGTACAGGGGATTAAGCTCAGGACTTTGTGCTTGGGGAGCAGGTATAGTGCCACTGAACTAAATCTCTGGCAAGAGTTTTTTTTGTTTTTTTTTTGAGACAGTGTCTCGCTTTGTAGTTCAGGCTGGCTCTGAGCTCACTATGTAGTCCAGGCAAGCCTCAAACTCAGCAATCTTCCTGTCTCTGCCTCCCGAGTGCTGGGATTACAGGCGTGAGCCACCACATCCGGCTGGCAAGAGTTTTTTTTTTGTACCAGGGATTGAACTCAGGACCTTGCACTTCTGAGGCAGGCACTAGAAACCACTGAGCTAAATCCCCAGCCCCTCTAATTAAGAACTTTTTACTTTTATTATTATTATTATTTTTTTTTTTTCTTTTTGAGAGAGGGTCTCGCTTTGTGGTTCAGGCGGACCCTGAGCTCACTCTGGAGCTCAGGCAAGCCTTGAACTTAGCACTTGAGAGGTAGAGGCAATCCTTGAACCAGCACTCGAGAGGCAGAGGCAACACTCCTGCCTGTACCTCTCGAGTGCTGGGATTACAGGCATGAACCACCATGCCCAGCATTGTGGTATGTGGTACTGAGGATCGAACTCAGGACCTTGTGCTTGCGAGGCAGACACCACAACCACTGAGCTAAATCACCGGCCCAATTTTTGTTTTTTTTGAGAGGCCACTATGTAGTTCACACTGGCCTAGAACTCATGTAGACAAAGTTGGCCTGGCGCTCACAGCAATACTTTCTTAGCCTTCTAAGTGTGGGGATTACATGTATTAACATACCTGACTCTTAATTTGTTTATTAGTAAGACAGTAAATATTAGGTGCTAGTATTATGTCAGGTGTTGGACTTTCTTTTTTTGTGATAAGACTTTCTTAAGAATTAAAAATAATCTTTTGGTCCCGGCCTGTAGGTCAGTGATAGAGTACATGATTAGCATGCATAAGGCCCTAGGTTCAATCCCTAGTACCACCACCAAAATAAAACTTAAAAAAACTTATCCTATTTTTGATATGATTCTAATTATAAAAGTAACAATAATAATGGTTATAATGTATGTTTTATTTATTTTTTGAAGCAAAACATTTATTGGTATATTTTAGAAATGACAGTATTCATCATAGGAATTTGTACCTGTACATGATATATCTTGCTTCTTTTGTTGCCATTCTTTTCCCTTCCCTTTGACTATTCTCCTTATTATTTAAAAAAGCTTTGTTTCCATTTTTACCTTCTATTCTTTTTTTTCTTGTCCCTTCTTTCCTTTTCCACTTTCCTCCCTTGTTCCCCTTTTCATTTGAACATTTTCTTCCCTATTCCTTTATCTATTATACATCTTGGTGCTTACTTATACTTTCAGTTTCCCACACTAGAGAAACAATGCCATATTTAAATATGATGTTTGATTTATCTCACTTTTTTTTTTCTTGCTTTTTGGAGACAGGGTCTCGCTTTGTAACTCAGCAATCCTCCTGTCTCTGCCTCCCGAGTGCTGGGATTACAGGCGTGAGCCACCATGTCCGGCGCTTGATTTATCTCACTTTTGAGTATGGTCTCAAGGTGCATCCATTTAACTGGAAATATTGCAAGCTTATCTTTCTTTATGTCCAAATAGTACTTACTCCATTATACCAAATACCACTTTTTTTGATCCATTGATTGATGGGCATTTGAGTTGTTTCCAAGATTTAGCTAATACAAACTGTGCCACTAAAATATGGATCTGCATCCATTACTGTGGTCTGATACTTTTAATTCTTTTTGGGAGATACCCAGAAGGGGAATAGCTAGGTCAAATAGGACCTCTAATCCTAGTTTTTTTTTTTTTTTTTTTTTTTTTAGACAGCATTTTGGTTTGTAGTTTAGGCTGGCTCTGAAGTCAGTATGTAGCCCAGGCAAGCCTTGAACTCAGCAATCCTCCAGCCTCTGCCTCCCAAGTATTGGGATTACAGGCGAGAGCCACCACACCCAGCTAATCCTAGTGTTTTGAGGAGTTTCCACACTGTTGTGGTGGCAACAGTCTACATTCCCAGTAACAGGTGGGGAAGGGTTCTTTTTTCTCCATTGGCAGCATTTGTCATCACTTGATTTATTGATAGTAGCCATTCTTTCAGGAGTGAGATGGAATCTTAGCTTGTTTTAATTTGTTTCTCTTGAAAACCAGTGATGTTGAACAGTTTTTCATATATTTATCTGCTGTTTCTAATTCTGTAGTCTGAGAAGTGTTTGTTCATTTCAGATGTCCATTTTTGGATTGAGTCTTTAAATTTGGGTTGACTGATGTTTTTGACTTCTTTATCTATTCTAGATGTTAGTCCTTTGAGAAACAGGTGGAAAAATTTTTTTCCTGCACTGTGGGTTGTCTCTCTACTGTGTTGGTGGTTTCTCTTGTTGTGCAAAAGCTTTTCCATAAGATGATATTCCAGGGCCAGAGATTTAGCTCAGTGGTTCTGGTGTCTCCCTGGCAAGTGCAAGGTCCTGAGTTTGATCCCTGGTAACCACATATAATGCTGGGCGTGGTGACTCATGCCCACCAACAACCAGTACCACATACCACAGTTCCAGGCGTGGTGGCTCACGCCTGTAATTCCAGCACTTGGGAGGCAGAGACAGGAAGATTGCTGAGTTGAGGTTTGCCTGGGCTACATAGTGAGCTCAGGGCCAGCCTGAACTACAAAGTGAGACACTGTCTCAAAAAAAAAAAAAGGAGATATTCCAATTGTTGATTCTTTGTGGTATCTCCCATGTGATTGAGGTTTTGTTCATAAAATCTATGCCTACACAAGTGTCTTGATTGTTAGATTTAGTATTTCTGTTTTAATATTTAGTTTTGTAATTCATGTCGATTTTAGTTTAGTTCACAGTGAAAGATTTGGGTTTAGTTTTAATCTTTAGCATGCGGAAAGCCATTTTTTCAGAACCATTTGTTAAAGAAGCTATCTTTCTTTCAGTGAAGGTGTTTGGCTCCTTTGTCAAAGATAAGGTTTCTGAGTATGGAGTTGTTTCTGTACCATTGATCCTTGGGCCTTTTTTTTGCCAGTAGCATGCTGTTTTTATTACAGTAGCATTATGCCTTGCCTTTTGGGCCAGAATTGGTTTTGGCATTGTAGGTCTCTTCTAGTTCCAAATGAATTTTAGGATTGTTTTTTATAATTTTTTTTTTTTTTTTTTTGAGACAGGGTATCGCTTTGTAGTTCAGGCTGGCCCTGAGCTCACTATGTAACCCAGGCAAGCCTTGAACTCAGCAATCCTCCTGTCTCTGCCTCCCGAGTGCTGGGATTGCAAGGTGTGAGCCACCACGCCCAGCTGTTTTGTATAATTTTGTAAGATACATTGCTGGTATTTTGATTGGGGTTACATTAAATCTGTGTAGCAATTTTGGAAGTATGACCATTTTCACTAGTTTGGTCCTTCCTACTCAAGAACAAAGGTTATCTTTGCATTTCTCTTAACCTCTTTGTTCTTTTTTTTTTTTTTTTTGAGACAGTTTGGTTTGTAGTTTAAGCTGGCCCTGAGTTTACTATGTATACCAGTCAAGCCTCAATCTCAGCAATCCTCATGTCTCTGCCTCCTGGGTGCTGATATTACAGGTGTGAGCCACCACACCTGGCATTGTGGTATGTGGTACTGATAGTTGGTGTGTGTGAGTCACCACGCCTGGTATTGTTGTATGTGGTTACTGGGATTGAACCAGGGACCTTGCGCTTGCTGAACCACTGAGCTAAATCTCTGGCCCTGATCTTATTTTGTAGAGAACTATAGTTTTCCATGTAAAATTCTTTTACTTCTCATTAGATTAATTTTTAGGTTTTATTTTTTTTGATGCTATTGTGAAAAGTGTTGTTTCACTAATTTGTATCTCAGTTACTTTGTTATTTGTATATGGGAATGCTATTGATTTTTGAGTGCTGACTTTGTATCCAGCTACATTACTGAATTTGGTTATTAAATATAGAAGTCTTTTGGTAGAGTTTTTGGGATTTTTCTACATAGAGGATCATATCTACAAATAATGATAATATAACTTCTTTTTGTCCTATACTTATTCCTTTTATTTTTTTCTCTTGCCTAATTGCTCTGACTAATGTTTCCCAAACACTATTGAATAAGAGTGGTAATGGTGGACATCTTTGTCTTGTTCCTGAGTGACAGCTTTCATTTTTTGTGTGTTTTGGTATGTTGTTGGCTATTGGTTTGTCATAGGTAGGCTTTATCAGATTGAGATAAAGTCCATCTATTTCAATTTTATATAGGGTTTTGGTCATGAATGGATGTTGGGTTTTGTCAAATTGTTTGAATCTATTAAGATGATCATATGTTTTTGTCCTTGGCTGTGTTAATATGGTGTATTACATTTATTGACTTGCATATATTCAACTATGCTTATATCTCTGCAATGCATCCTACTTGGTCATGGTGTACAACCTTCTTGCATTCTCTTTACTAGTATCTTACTAATGATTTTTTCATCTGTATTGATTGGGGAGATTGACCTGTAGTCCTCTTTTTTTTGGTTGAATCCTTCCCTGTTTTTGGTATCAGGGTAATGATTTCTTCCAGGAATGAATTTCATTTCTTTAAAGAGTTTGAGAAGTAGTAACATTAGGTCTTCCCTAAATTTCTTGTAGAAATCAGCAGTGAATTCATTCAGGGCATGGCTTTTTTTTTTTTTTTTTTTGAGACAGGGTTTTGCTTTGTAGTTCAGGCTGGCCCTGAGCTCACTATGTAGCCCAGGCAAACCTCGAACTCAGCAATCCTCCTGCCTCTGCCTCCTGAGTGCTGGGATTACAGGCGTGAGCCACCATGCCTGGCACTGTGGTATGTGGTATTGATTGCTGGTGGGTGTGAGTCTCCATGCCCAGCATTGTATGTGGTTACAGATACTTTAGGTAGGGATGGATGATCTAGATTTCTGCAGGATCTATTCTGATTCACCTTTTTCATTCCTAATTGTATGGATTTGAGTCTTTCTTTTTTTTGATAATGTTGGGTAAGGGTTTGTCAATATTATTTACTCTTTCAAAGAACCAACTTTATGATTCATTGATTCTTTGTATTGTTTTCTTAGTCTCAATGCATTAATTCCTTCTCTGGTCATTATAATTTCCTCCCTCGTATGAGGTTTGAGCTTGACTTACTCTTCTTTTTCTGGAAGCTTGAGGTTCAACATTAGGTTGTTTATTTAAGCTTGCTCTGTTTTCTGGTATGGTAATTCACCACTGTAAATTTCCTTCATAGGAATGCTTTCATTGAGTTCTATAAGTTCTGGTATGTTGTACTGGTATAATCATTTAATTGTAGAAACTATGTAATTTCTTTAATATGTGACCCATTGGTTATTCAGGAAGGTGTTATTTAGTTTATGTTATATATGTTTTTGAAGTTTTTGTGGTTTCTTTTCCTGTTGATTTCCAGTTGCATTGCACTAGGTCTGATAATATATATTGGATAATTTAAATTCCTTTGCATTTACTTAAGCATGTTTTGTGAGCTAGTATGTGGTCTGTTTCAGAAAATGTTCTGAGAAAATGCTCCCAAGAAGAATGTGTATTCTGATGTTGTGGGGTGGAACACTGCAGACATTTAGTATATGTGCTGCCGAAGCGAGCACTACTGCAGACATTTACTAAGTCCATTTGTTTCAAAGTTTGACTCAATTTTGATATTTCTCTCTCTCTCTTTTTTTTTTTTTGGAGACAAGGTCTCTCACTTTGTAGTTCAGGTTGGCCCTGAGCTCAGGTTGGCCCTTTGAACTCAGAGCAGTCTTCCTGCTCTGCCTCTGAAGTGCTTGGATTACAGGAGTGAACCGCCTTGGCTGGCATTGTGGTATATGGTAGGAACCACCAAGCTAAGTCCTTGGACCCTAGGGTTTTTTTTAAATTGTAGCTAATTTGCATTTTATATTCCCCACTTATCCATATGTCAAATTCTTTCTCCTTACTTGGAAAGTTTTCTGCCATTACTTCTGTGAATAGATTTTTATGTTATTTTTGATATCTACTGCTTTTCCATTGACTGATCATTGTCATGTTATTCTTTGGATCATCTAGCAGCTGTTGGATCAGTTTTTCATGATCCCCTGCTATGTTTTAATGGATTGTATAATATGAAAAGAAATTTAATTTTTACTTTCTTTAACCTTGGATATGTTTTATTTATTGTGATTTAATTGTGTAAAGAGCGTTTGTAGATGAAGATTGACGTCTAACTTTGAGATCAAGCCTAGTTTAAAATAGAGATTGCCTGTAGTCTTAAAGGATGCTGGGAGGTTGAGGCAGTAGGATGGAAAGTTTGAGCTCATTCTAGGTGACTTAGTGATTTAGTAAGGTCCTGACTCAGACTCAGAAAATGTGTTTATGGGGGGGATGTAACTCAGTGTGAAGCCTTGGGTTTAATCTTTCCTGGGATTTAATCCCCCACACTGAAAAAAGAAGTGTTAAACTATGTATACAAAAGTGATTAAGGTAGTAAATTTATTTTTCATCTTTAAAAAAAAAATTGTTTTCTAGGCTGGAGATTTAGCTCAATGGCACTGTGGCTGCCTTGCAAGCCCAAAGATCTGAGTTTGATTCTTGGTAGCAGAAAAAAATTTTTTTTCCTGTCCTTTTGGTATTTATGCATTTTTACTTTTTTTTTTTTTTCTTTTGAGACAGGGTCTCGCTTTGTAATTCAGGCTGGCTCTGAGCTCACCATGTAGTCCCCGCAAGCCTCGAACTCAGCAATCCTCCTGTCTCTGCCTGCCGAGTGCTGGGACCACAGGTGTGAGCCACCACTCCCGGCACTGTGGCATGTGGCATTGATTGCTGGTGGGCATGAGTCTCCACACCCAGCATTGTATGTGGTTACCGGGGATTGAACTCAGGACCTCGCACTTGCGAGGCAGGCGCCGGAACCACTGAGCTAACCCTCCGGCCCTGTGCATTTGTACTTTTAAAAAGTGTTTTGTAAAGGACAGTTTTTGATTCTAAGTGATAACAGTTTTCCACTGTTTGTTAGACTTCTTTACAAAGAGCACATTTGAAGTGTAGTTTTTTTCTCTCTGTGAATGACAAAGCCAAACTAGCTATTATTGTCACTTAATGTTTTCTTTTTAACACTGGTTTTTCCAGTTATAGGAGTCTCCAACGCTATATAAAAGTTTTGATCAGAAGGGTTCCTTTCTCCCCACAGCCACGCCAGCATTTATCGTTGGTTGACTTTGTGATCGCAGCCATTCTTTGTGGAGTGAGGTGGAATCTCAATGTTGTTTTCATTTGCATCTCTCGAATGACCAGAGATGTTGAGCATTTCTTCATATGTTTCTTGGCTGCTTTGATTTCTGCCTCTGAGAAGTGTCTGTTCATT
>PVIC010051671.1:0-12424 GCA_004025085.1 Thryonomys swinderianus
AAAAAAAAAAGATTACACCTAGAAAAGCCTTTCTCTAGTAATAGTTTATCCTCCTTGCTAAGCTGTGAACTCCACAAACCTTTACTTAATGTTCCCAACCCAAACATAATAACTACTATCCACTTTGACCAATGGGAACAAAATCAATAGCACTCAACTGGGAATCAGAGTGAGCTCTAGGAACATTTCAGCTCACCAACTCCCCAGTAGTTTTTAATCTTGTGGAGTTAGGACTCCACTCTATCTCCATCCAAGACTCAAGTGAGCCTTGTGATTTTTGGAGTTTCTTTTCTACAAAGATCCTGCCTCTCCAGAACTCCACCCACAACTTCCAACTGTCTCAGTCTCCCTAATTCCAAACTGCCTTCTCCACCCTATGATAAAACTCTGCCTACCTAGGAGTCCCTGGACCTCATTCTGGAATAGTTTCCAGGGAGAAAGAAGGGTACTTACTCATAAGGCTCACCTTATCTGTTTTCATTGACTCAAACATCACAATCACATGTGGCTTGTCCAATGTCTGTACACAGTTGGGAATTCTGTGCTGTGTATTACTAAAAAAGCAGTGTATATGTATGTGTGTGTGTGTGTGTGTGTGTGTGTGTGTATAATTTCTCATGTGTCTCCCAGAAAAATTATAGTTATATATACACATACACATATACATACATATATATGTATGTATATGTATATACGTATATATATATACACACATATTTAAAATTTTTTTGTGCTTTTTTGGTGTTATAATGAAATGACACACTATCTGCTTCATTAAATATATAGGAAAACCTATGCTTGGCCTTTAACGAAACTAATTCCACAACACAGTTAGTTGTAACAAATTACATAGCAGTTTCTTTGGGAAACAAAGGAGAATTTTTTTTTTTTTGAGACAGGGTCTCGCTTTGTAGTTCAGGCTGGCTCTGAGCTCACTATGTAGCCCAGGCAAGCCTCGAACTCAGCAATCCTCCTGCCTCTTGCCTCCTGAGTGCTGGGATTACAGGCGTGAGCCACCACGCCCGGCACAAAGGAGAATTTTTATTGAAAACAATAAATTAACATAAAAAGGTAAAAGTCACCTAGTTTGTAAGTTAGGATACTCAGAAAGTCAAATTCAACCCATTTATTCTTCAGAAATTAAACCTCTTTGGGATCTCGCTTCCCTAACTTACATGATTAGATCACAATATTCTTTGTGGATCTAATTGTTAAGGGAAAATATAAAAGTCTAAATAAAACTTAAAATTTAACAAAGCTGAAATATCTAAATATATCAAAAATAACATACTTCTTATCTCTAGGCATTACTAGAAGACCAAACAAGCTTTTCACAATTTCTCATGTGTCTGCCAGAAAAATTATAGATAGTTATATCACTTTACCACTGAGGGGGGAAGTCATTACTAACACAAAAGATGAAGCATTAAATTTTTCTCAACTTTCTGGAAATTTATATTTAATTATATAAATGTATTCCTTGACTACAAGAATTTAAGTTATACTGAGCCTGTACATTTCTTTGTAGCTAGTAGCATGCCGGTTAATCACTGTGGCCTTTGTTGTTCTTTTTCTCATCTGTAATTCTTTGTTCAATGCACAGAGCACCACCTAATGCTCTGCATTAGGTGATGGAACCCAGGGCCTTTGAAAAGTAAGCTACATCATGACCCCCTTTTTATTTTTTATTTCTGAATAGGGTCTCTCTAAATCACTAATTTGCCAAGCCTGGGGTCAAAAGTGAAATCCCTCAACCTTCCAGAATGTTAACACAATAAGCTTGCTCCACTGCACCCAGGTATGTATCACCTTTAATAAACCAATACATATGATAATATATATGGTATATATCATTACTAGGTACTTTTATTAGTATCAAGGGACTAAGATGCATTATCAGACATTGAAAAAAATATTAAGATACTATGGAAGAGTATTTAAAGACATAAGCTTATTGCTCAAATTGCAGATGAATTACTTGGAATTGTGCAATGCAACATTTACTAAGAGCTGTAATATGCTACAGCACTATTCTAAAGCACTATATTCTAAGGTATAGGGATACAAGAGGTTACCAGATAAAGGCAATCAAAACTGTCTTGGAAAAGAATAAAGCTGAAGGACTTATCTTCCAGTTTCAAAACATACCTCAAAGCAACAGAATTCAAAACACTGGGCTAGTAGCATAAGGAGAGATAAACTAATGAATTGAGTTCAGTTATACACCTGTATGTCCACAGCCAACTGGTTTCCAACTGAGATCCCACAATTATTCAATAGAAAGAGTAATCTTCTAACAAATAATGCTAGGATAACCCACCACAAAAAAGAATGCATTTGGATCTTAAGCTCACACCAAATATTAAACTAACTCAAAATGAACCTCAGATCTAAATGTAAGAACTAAAATTTTTAGGAAGAAATAAGAGCAGTTTTGTAGACCCTGAATCTAGCAATGAATTCACTGTTGTAACAAAATCTCCTCACAAAAACATAAGAAACAACAAAAAATAAACTACACATCACCAAAATTAAAAACTTTTGTGCATTACCAAATTAAAAATTTTGTGTGATCAAGACTCTCAAGCCCCTGGACACAATCAAGAAAACAAAAAGGAATACCCACATATCGGGAACAAACCTGGTTGGGAGAAGTAATTGCACAATTGGACTGTGACTGGGCAGAGCTTTCCTGCCTGCAGATGGACTTCAGGACTTGGCTCTTGTTCAGCTCTGATAGCAACAGGGATTCCAGTGGTCCCACAGGCTGTGATGCTCCAGGGCAGGGTTACACTAGGATCTTCATCTACAAGGATTATTGCTGGCATCTGCCCTGCCCTATGGGAATTTCACCTGCATAACTGCTGGGATCTGCCCTGCCCTCCACATGCTGGGATTACAGGCATGAAAGCTTGGTACCAAATAAAAGTGTGGCAAGCTTGGATGTTTTGTCTTTTGTTACCCAGAGTATTACAGATCAGGCTCAAGCTCAGCTTCTTCTCTAAACCTCATTTCTGTCTGTTTATTGGTTGCTTTGCCTTGTGCCATCAGGGTCACAGGGGACTAGAACTTGGTGCAAAGGCTCTAATTACGTTCTGTTTCCTGGTTTCCCACACACAAGTAGTGATGGAAAAATCTTTGTAAATTATTACAGACCTATATAAAAATATGCAAGGAACTCCTACAACTCAGAAAAAAATGTAAGAAAAGCTGTTTCATTAAAAGATACAAAATGAACAACAAGCACCTGAAAAGATGACTACTACCATTAAGAAAATGCAAATCAAAACTATTATGAAGAGACTTCTATACCTACTGACAGATGAATTTAGAGCAAGTTGGTGAAAAAGTCAAATAGCAACATGTCCTAACAAAGATATGAGAAATACCCAGAATAATGATGGGAAGGTCAAATAGGGTATCCACTTTGCAACAAAAAATCAGCATTCCTCTCCTTGGTACTCTATGTATCTCATAAAAATGAAAAAATATCCACACAAAAATTTGTACATAGATGCTTATAGCAGCAACAACCCATGGCTAAATGGATAAACAAAACATACTCAAATTATTATTCCCATCAAAGCGAACATTATTCAACCATATAAAGAAATGAACACTTGACACATGCTACAACATGAATGAACTTGAAAACATTTTGCTAAGTGACTAAGTCATAAAAAAACCCACATTATCACGATTCCATTTATATGAAATGTACAGAATAGTCAAATACACAGAAACAGAAGTATGAGGAGGAGGGAAGGGGCCTAGGAAGGGTTGGGTAAATGCTATAGGATACAGGATTTCTTTTAGCATGCTTAAAAAAATTCTACAAGTGACCATGATGATGGCTTCACATATCTGTGCATATAAACAATGGATTATATGTTACACAAATTATAACACAATAAGGTTTCATTTTTTAAAAAGGACCAAATTTCTACTCCTTTTTACTCTCATGAAATTCCAATTCCAATTTATAGCAGTAATTACCTAGAAATGCAATGCTTTTGTAGTACAATTCAAATATACATACTTACAGACTACTGTAATATTCATGTTATTTCTAGAAAAAATGGAATATGGCAAACCATATAGCACAAATCTCTGCATAGCCAAATTAACTCATTTTAATCATTTATTGCTCAAATTCTGAAAAAAATAATCTGAAAAAGCACTAGTAAATTATTTCAATTTAAAAGGAAACAAGGACCTTGTAGCAACTTCTACATTAACTCATTCAAGTATCATTTCCAGGAAGAATGCTCCTAGATGAGTAACTCTGTGGTACAGAAAGTAGAAATCTCGCACAAAAATCTAAAAAGGAAGGACACTCTTTTGTTTCTTATTCATTCTCAGAAACTGAGAGTGTGTTGAAAGTATAAAAGGCAGAGATGCCAAGAACCAGAAAGGTCAATAATTCAACTCTTACTCATCTCATCAAGAGATTCATATTCAGTGCCGATTATGCCCATAACTACTAGAACAAGATATACATGATGTACAAAATATACACAACACATAAGTTTTTCATAGCTTACATCATATGTTTCAAGAAAAGTTCAGAAGTTACTTCTCTTAATATTATGTTAGAAGTTCTAATTTTAGAAATGAAAGAAAATTTGAAAAACTTCACTGTGAATATTTAAACACTCAATATTTTAGAGAAGAAAACCAAAGCCATATTAAAAGTTATAATAGTGAAAGGTAGCACCTTAATTTATAAAAGATTTTTAAAACTGCCAAGAAAAGCTCTAAAATACCAACAAGATGAGTAAACAACACAAAAAAAAATTTTCACAAAATAAATTTAAATAGTAGTAAGACATGAAAACTTGTTTTCACTTATGCTAGCAATCAGATATCTAAAGTAAAAACAAGATCACTGTCTGGCCTATTTTATATTTGGAAACACTTTTTAGTAATACTCAAAGCTAATAGTATAATAAGGCATATACTTTGTATCACCTATACCTTCATAAACTCTTTTTACTTGGCCATTAATCATTCTTGTGATCTCCCTTACTGCTCTAATAAACTGTTATTTAAAACTTTTACTATGTCTTTTCTTTAAATCTAAAGAGATAATACATAAAATAGAGAACTACAGACTCCAAATTATAACAAATATGGATTAGAGACCTTACTTCAGGTATTCTGTACTAAAACATCTCTTGAGGTATCACATTCCTCATTTGGAAGTGCACACCTGTTTTACAAGTTCACTATAAAGAAAACTCAATAATATGACATACTACTTAGATGATGGCACATACATAGGTGACAGATGTAAATTTCTTACAGTTTCTGCATTAAGCCATGAATTATAAACTTTCCATACCTCTTCATAACTAGATTATAACTGCTTTGAAAGCAGGGAACACTTTATGTTACATTTTATTTACATAATAAAAAGACTGGCTGGCTGGAGGAGTATAGGAATTTCACAACAGACAAGCCAACTATGATGACATCAACAGAAAAGAAAGAAAAGGTATACGGGTACCACTTATGCAAAGGCATCAACTTGACAACGTTTGGTACTGGGAAGATTTCAGTATGGATGCAGATTAAATCTAAGAGGCAAGGGGAACACAGGACCAATCAGTATGGATTTCAAGTTTAAGAATGTCTCAAATTTGGCTACTGTTGAAAGGTACATCTGTATACAGACACAAGTCAATGCTTCTGCAAAAATGTGGCTGCTCAGTAACATTCATGGCTTCCTTAATTCTAGCTAAATTTGAGGTAAAGAGATCAAACAAGTTCCCTGGGCCTGGCTATTAAGTAGAGGTCACTGAACTTACCAAGAGACCTCCAGGCTAACCCCAGCACTAGCAGAGGGAGAGCAAATTCTGCTGGACACAGAGCATTTAACATCAAGGGAGTCTGCAAGACAAATGTGAAGGGAGAAGAAACTTCACAGGTACAGTTAATGCAGTTAAATTTCAGGTTTTAAATTTCCTCCACATGGTCAGGCTAATTGCATTCCCTTTCTAGTAACTGTTCTTCAATATTCCTCTATGTTTTCAGTTTCAGGGTTGAAGTCTCATAAAAAATGTTTTTAGTGTTTTGAAAGTATTTTTTTCCAACTTATTTTTAACATCCTACTTCCTTAGGTAAATGAATGTTAATAACACAGCTTTCAAATTATTTATTGTTGTTCAAAATATGTGTACCAGTAATGTTCACTACAAAAACAGATTTAATGTAAGATATATCAATAGATAAGTATCTATAAGATAGTCTTATAATGGCCACTTACAGAATCAGATGCAGAAGAGTACAAAAGGACTGTCTGTGTGCTAGAGATTCAAAGGATCCAGTCAAGGATGAAAGGTCTGGAGTTCACTGTAGAGCCCTGAGCAGGCAGCATCAGAAGGCCTGTAATGAAAAACTGGGCCTGCAATGAAAGACTGAAGGACCTGAGCTGGAAGCCAGGTCACAGGTATTCAAGGTGAAGGCAAAGACTTGACACAGCTGCTCCAAAGAAACAATACTAAGCTTTCCTTCTTCTTTCTTTTTACCCCATTCAAAGTACAAGCCTTTCGGCTGATGCCACTTAGAACC
The DNA here is from genome assembly GCA_004025085.1 of Thryonomys swinderianus. Classification (NCBI taxonomy): domain Eukaryota; kingdom Metazoa; phylum Chordata; class Mammalia; order Rodentia; family Thryonomyidae; genus Thryonomys; species Thryonomys swinderianus. The sequence goes on from PVIC010051671.1 coordinate 6,574, forward strand.
AGGGTGAGTCTCCTGCCTTCAATAAATGTATTCAGTCACACCTTGAATTAATCCAATCAATTAGACTTTTTTTTTTTTGAGACAGGATCTGGCTTTGTAGTTCAGGAGAGCCTTGAGCTCACTATGCAGCCCAGGCAAGCCTGGAACTCAGCAATCCTCCTGCCTCTGCTTTCAGAGTGCTGGGATTACAGGCGTGAGCCACCATGCCCAGCATTGTGGAGTGTGGTACTAATTGCTGGTGGTATGAGTCACAATGCCCAATATCATATCATTGTGTGTGGTTACCGGGATCAAACCAGGGACCTTGCACTTGCTAGGCAGGCGGCGAAACCACTGAGCTACATCTCCAGCACAAGTAGACATTTTTTAACCAGACTGTCAGCTAACTACCACAACATGATAAATGAAGTGTGTGATGAAAAAAGGGTTAAATGTCAACTGATACAAAGTTGACATCATTTCACCTTGCCAAATAAAGATGTTATTTTTATATTTTTAAAGAAATATAAAATCTTCCTTTTTTCCCCAAAAAAAGCAATGCACAATTTATCCCTGGAAAATAACTTTCCAGAAACACACACACACACACACACACACACACACACACACACACACACACACACACACACTGTAGTCCCCTTATTGCTTCACTCCAGGCTGATAACATCAGTGCCCTGGGAACTCCTTATTAAAGGAGCCAATACTTGATGGCTTATTCTTCCAGAGAAAATCTGCCTTAAAAGCATTTTACTTTAAAATTCTTCCCAACTCTTCCTTCTATTAGGCTGTCAGACAGGGACTGCTGCTTAGCATAAAGCAACACCACATTCTCTCCTCACTTTGTCTGTCTCTTCCTTAGCTCCTAAGCTCTCAACACTTCTTTTTGCTCTTTCATCTATCCACTCTCCTTATAATCACTTCTAGAAGCCCACACACCACCAGATCTCGGGATGACTCTCTTAACAGCAGCCTGAAGACCATATATACACTCTACATACCCTCAATAAATGGCATGTGTTTGTGTGTGTGTGTGTATATACACACACACTCCCTCCCCACACACAATCAAAGCCATGTCCATAAAAAACAATCTCACAGACTTTAACCCAAAATTTTCAGCTGTTAAAAAATTTAAAAATAAAATGTAAATTGTTTGAATAAATTATCTGAATAATTAATAAGGCTTAATGACAGTAAGTACAACAAAGTGATTGGTAACCTAATTCTAAACCGAGTCTTAAGAGTACTATCAAGTCTTTCTGCTCTACTTAAAAGAAAATGAAGGGTAGGCAACTATATAATTGACTTAGATGGACTAAGGAAAGATTAGGAAGAGAAAAGAAATGCAATGGATCAAACCACTTTCATTTAAAGTAAATTATCTAATCTTGCCTAAGGGTACAACAGGACAATAAATGTTGCTTTAACCTAAAAAACATAAAAGAATAGCTTAAAATTGGAATAATTTCTAATTAAGTACTATGTGAGACTATTCACTACCCTACTATTTTAAGAAATACTTTATTACAGATCATAACAGGCCAAAAAATATTGCCAGGCTATAATCTATGAGGTTCCAAGACATTCACAAACAAGTTTATTCATTCATTTGTCAAATACATCCTGGGCATTTCATGTAGTGAAAACAGTATTAGACACTTCAGGGATGAAGAGAATGCCCAAAATGAACATCACTGCCCTCAAGTACTTTACAACCAGAAGGAAGATCCATGAACAAATTTTTAAAATATGATATAAAAATGTAAACACCTGATTAACGTAAGTATTCAACTTTACAGATAATTTTTAAATGCCAACTATTTAAAATAGATTGAGGGGTACCATGCCTACCTTATAAGCACAAGGGCCTGAGTTCAATCCCTTGTACTGCAAACAAATAAAAAAGAGAAAGAAAATAGATTATTTAACCTGCCAAGCAGAAAAAGGTTTCTAAGAATAAGAATAAACTCACCAATTTTTGGCAAAAACTGTCATAAATATTCTTAAGTTCACGTGAATACACACAGACAAAGTGAATCAGCAATTACACTTCCAGGATTTTACTCTAATGAAGTAGCAAGAATATACAAACACTGAATTAAAAACAATGCTTCTAGTATTGTTGTTTACAATATCAAAAGAAATTGAAACACCTTTATAAAAATCCAACAAAAGATTTCTTAACATGACAACTCCTCGCAAATATAAGAAAACATGCAGTGGGATTCACGACTCAGTTGCTATACAACAGAAGTCCCTACTGCAGACTGCATTTATGCCAAATATGACATAATAAAAATCATATCCTACTTTCTTTCTCCATCCCACTTTCTTTATACTCTGAATTTATCAGAATCACAGAGGAAGCCATCAGCTTTGGCCTATTGTATAGCTGACATGCACAGTTTAATTAAAGGCAAAACCCAAGGCATAATTAACCAATTTTAAAGTGTTCCTTCCACTTTATAAAATTTCTGTTATTAAACTAAGAACCAATATTTTTAAAAGGCACAGTTTAATTGCAGTTCCTTTTCCCTTAGTGATATATATTTATAATGCATTTAGAATTGATGATGTCTTATAGCTCTGAAACATTACCCTCCAAAAGCTTGATTTCAAGCATAAGACAGCGGGAAATGAAGAAAGAGCAGAAGCCAACATAAATATCAACCCAAGCAATCTACGCCACAACTGGCTGAATTTTATTTTCCTTTTATGCCTGATCCATGGCTAAAATTTTTAAATTGAATATATAAGCTTTCTGTGACTGTAACTTGGACATTTACCTCATTCTGTATTATCCAACTCTGGAAAGCTACATAAAATTAGATTATAAAATGTAATGGGGCTCTATTCTGATTTGTTTACAGATAAATAAGCTGAATATTTCTAAAATCCCCAGATATTAAGAAATTGAACCTTTAGTTCAATCATAGGGAGAAAAAGCAGTATCTTCTAGAAATTAACAAACAGTTCAAGGATACACATTCACACAGTTTAGGTAAGTCACTGGCAGATATGACTATAGTTTACATTCTTCTTTTAATTAAACAAACACTTGATTTATCTGACATCACTGTGAAGTATATGAACTGATTTTTTAAATTGAATTATTTATTGGTACAATTTATATACATCTCACAATCACGTATAACATTGGGGAATTTGTACCAGTATATGACAAAGTTAATTCTCATTTTTACCCATTTCCCTACCCACTCCCACCTCCCCACCCCCTTTACAAATACTTTTTTTTCTCTATCATATTTATTCCTTCCCCTCATTACATTCCCACACCGAATTTCCTATGGAAATTTCCCACTCTATAAAAGCTGTCATACTTTCTAGAGCTCATTTGCATCTACAGGTGTTCATGTCAAAGAGAAGATCCGGAATTTGCCTATCACTGATCTATTGATTTCACTTATTAGTATATCCTCCAGGTGTCTCCATTTGCACCTAAATGGATCGATCTTGTCATTCTTTATGGCAGAGTAATACTCTTCGTTAGCCACTCTCTGGTAGATGGGCATTTGGGTTGTTTCCAAGATTGAGCTATCATGAACTGAGCTGCTATGAACAAGGATGTACATCTGTCTTTCAAATGTGAGTTTTTAAATTCTTTTGGGTATATTCCTAGAAGGGGGATAGCAGGGTCAAATGGGACCCCTAATCCTAGTTTTCTGAGAAATCTCCACACGGATCTCCACAATGGTTGCACAAGTCTTCAATCCCGCCAACAGTGGAGAAGGGTTCCTTTCTCCCCACAGCCACACCAGCATTTATTGTTGGTTGATTTTGTGATAGCAGCCATTCTTTGAGAAGTGAGATGAAATCTCAGTGTTGTTTTCATTTGCATCTCTCAAATGACAATGATGTTGAACATTTCTTCATATGCTTCTTGGCTGCTTTGACTTCTGCCTCTGAGAAGTGTCTGTTCATTTCAGATGCCCATTTTTGAATTCGGTCTTTCAAATTGGGGAGGCTGATCTGTTTGAGTTCTTTATATATTGTAGATAATAGCCCTTTGTCTGATACACAGCTAGTAAAGATTTTTTCCCATGTTGTTGGTGCTCTTTTTGTGCCAGTGACTTCTTCCGTGGTGCAGAAGCTTTTCAGTAGGATGAGATCCCATTTGTTGATTCTTTCTGCTAGTTCTTGTGCTATTGAGGTTTTATTCATAAAGTCTCTGCCTAAGCCAGTGTCTCTCCAAGAGTTTTACCTAGCCTGTATTCCAGCAGGCTTATTGTTTCTGTTTCAATGTTTAAGTCTCGTATCCATTGTGAATTTAGTTTTGTGCATAGTGAAAGAGATAGGTCTAGCTTTAGCTTTTGGTACGTTAAAGCCCAGTTTTTCCAGCACCACTTGTGAAAGAGGCTTTCTTCCATTGGAGATGTTTGCCTCCTTTGTCAAAGATAAGGTGGCTTAGTGTATCCAGAGTTGTTTCTGGGTCTTCTAATCTATTCCACTGGTCCTTGGGTCTGTTACTTTGCCAGTACCATGCAGTTTTTTTTTTTTTTTGAGACAGGTTCTTGCTTTGTAGTTCAAGCTGGCTCTGAGCTCACTATGTAGCCCAGGCAAGCCTCGAACTCAGCACTCTTCCTGTCTCTGCCTCCTGAATGCTGGGAATACAGGCGTGAGCCACCATGCCCAGCACTGTCGTATGTGGTATTGATTGCTGGTGGACATGAGTGTCCATGCTCAGCATTATATGTGGTTACCGGGGATCAAACCCAGGACCTTGCACTTGCAAGGCAGGCGCTGGAACCACTGACTTCTGCCTCTGACAGCCCCACCATGCAGTTTTTATCACAGCAGCTTTATAGTAGAGTTTTAAATTGGAGGGTATTTGGATTATAATACCCCCTGCCATGTCGTGGTTGCTCAGAATTACTTTTGCTATTCTAGGTTTCTTGTGTTTCCAGATGAATTTTTGTATTATTTTCTCTAGCTCTGTGAAATATACCATTGGAATTTCAATTGGAATTGCATTGAATCTGTATAGTAGTTGTGGGAGTATAGCCATTTTGATGATGTTGGTTCTCCCGACCCAGGAACAAGGGATATCTTTCCACTTTCTGGTTTCCTTTTCTATCTCAGTTTTCAGAGTTCTATAGTTTTCAGAGTAGAGGTCTTTCACTTCCTTTGTTAGGTTGATTCCTAGATACTTCATTTTTCTGGGTGCTACTGTGAAAGGGATTGCCTCCCCAATTTCTCTTTCAGTGAGTCTGTTGTTTGTGTAGACAAAGGCTGTTGATTTTTGAGCACTGACCCTATATCCAGCAACACTACCAAATTTGGTAATTAAGTCTAGCAGTCTTTTGGTGGAGTTTTTAGGATCCTCTAGATAGAGTATCACACCATCAGCAAATAATGACAGTTTAACTTCTTCCTTTCCTATCTTTATTCCTTTTATATCTTTGTCCTGCCTGATTGCTATGGCTAATGTTTCCAGTACTATATTGAACATGAGTGGTGACAGCGGGCATCCTTGTCTCATTCCTGACCTAAGTGTAAAAGGTTTCAGTTTTTGCCCATTGAGTATGATGCTGGCTGTTAGTTTCTCATAAATAGCTTGTATTAAATTGAGATAAAGTCCATCGATTCCAATTCTCTGTAGGGTTTTGATCATAAATGGGTGTTGGATTTTGTCAAATGCTTTTTCTGCATCTATTGAGATAATCATATGGTTTTTGTCCTTGAGTCTGTTAATATAGTGTATTACATTAACTGATTTACATATGTTGAACCATCGTTGCATCCCTGGGATAAATCCGACTTGATCAGGATGTATGATTTTCTTGATAACTCTCTGTATCCTGTTTGCCGGTATTTTATTGAGGAATTTTTG
>PVIC010051672.1:0-12428 GCA_004025085.1 Thryonomys swinderianus
CCCTTTGTTATGGCAGCGTAGTACTCTACATCGTCTCTTTATCCGTTCATCAGTTGATGGGCATTTGCGCTCTTTCCAAGATTTAACTATTGCAGATTGTACCCTATAAGACTTCTCTTGTGAAGTCAGTTTGGGGTAACCAAGGGCCATCATCTATTTAAGGCTTAGCTAGACCCACGTTCTCTTTGCACAGAAGGCCGGCAGCACTCAGCTCTTTCAAGCAAGCTTGTTTATGAGGCACTTCACACGTGTACATTCCTTGCACAAGTTTGGGTCCTCATAATTACAAACTCATCAGTGCTGAATATAAGAACTTTAATCCTTAAATGTGGGTACTGTTTTGGTTAGATACGGAAAGATTCCTGTTGTGTGTCTCATATCCTAAACTGGAGATGCCAGTAGCATGGGTCATTAGACTTGTGGACTTGTAGAGGTCTCGGAAGTGCTCCTTATCCACCTCCAGTACTTACTGAGCCTCAGTGTACAGAAAATGCTCACGACGCTGGGCCATGTCTGCATGCCTGAGTAGATGTCCAGAGTGTGACAGGTTGGACTCAGGTTGGTGAAGAATGGGACATGGCCGACTTCCCATAGCTTGTAAGAGAGGTACCCTGAATCTTCTAGCCAGTGGGTTGCTTCAGTTCTGTTGGTCTCTTTTTTTTTTTTTTTTTGAGACAGGGTCTTGCTTTGTAGTTCAGGCTGGCCCTGAGCTCACTATGTAGCCCAGGCAAGCCTGGAACTCAGCAATCCTCCTGTCTCTGCCTCCCGAGTGCTGGGATTACAGGCGTGAGCCACCACTCCTGGCACTATGGTATGTGGTACTGATTGCTGGTGGGCGTGAGTCTCCTTGTCCAGCATTGTATGTGGTTACCAGGGATCGAACTCAGGACCTTGTGCTTGCAAGGCAGGCGCCGGAACCACTGAGCTAAATCTCTGGCCCTCTGTCGGTCTCTTAATGCCACAGCTCCTTCTATTGATCTTTATTGGTAAGGTGGGTCTGCATTTATTTATTTAGTAACAGCTTGAGATTTACAGTATCACATGAATCACACAGGAATGCCTGGATCCTCAAATTCTTTAAAAATGATTGCAAGAAAATAACTATATAAAAAAAGGTGTTAAATATTTAACTGTAAATGAAATATCATACTAATGACAGTTTCATTTTCAGTTGTACATGACCATTTCAATCAGAATAACTCAGTGCATGTCTGTCATTTATAAATGTTCTAGAGTAAAATCAATCACTGTGAAATAAAATAAATCATTGTAAATAGAAATATTTTAAAAATACTGTATATTTGGGCTTGGTTGTGATTTCTTATTTGTATGCCCTTTGGATTCCTTTATTGTGCTAATTTAGTTAATTATAGATAGAAAACATTTGTGGAAGCATACAAAAGGATACATATTTCTTTGAAAATTAAATGTACTAAAGGTTAACAAAATAGAGTACTTGAAGTGTTGGGGGGATATTTTCAGCACTTTTTATTTGCAAATTACTATAAATGTGTAGTCAAGATGTTAATGCAAAAGTGAAATTTGCTTTTATTGTTTTTGAGTTTTTCTGACCTCTCACTAGAAACCATTGAATTATTAAAAGTTCTTTTGTTTGTTTCTTGCAGGTAACTTTGGACTGACTTTCCCCAAGCGCAAATTACTAGAAATTGAATAAAAATGTTTCCACTGGGTTTCACCTATAAGAAAAAAAAATGTATCCAAACCCATAGAGCTTTTTAATAATAGCACTAACCAATGCCTTTTTAGATGTATTTTTGATGTATATATCTATTATTAAAAATGATGTTTATTTTGAGTCCTAGGACCTAAAATTAGTGTTTTGTAATATCAAGAAGGACCCAAGATGAAGCTGAGCTTTTCATGCAGGGTGCAATCTACTGGAAATGTAGCACTTACATGAAATATTTGTTTCCCCCACAGTTTTAATATAAACACAATTAGTACCAAATAAATTTCCCACTGAAAGATTATTGTGACTTCACTGTATATAAACAGATTTTTATACTTTATTGAAAGGGGACACCTGTACATTCTTCCATCATCACTGTAAAGAAAAATAAATGATTATATTCACAGACGGATTGGAACTTTTTCTGTTAAAAGAGCACAAACAACAAATAGCCCCTCATCAACATTCCTGATAGACATCGAACTTTGTTTCTTGAGCCTTAGGTTTGAAATGGAGGTGGTGGAAAATAATTTGCGGTATGCCTCCAGACATGTTGAGAACTGTGCTTTCACACGAAGTTTACATTGTCATCTAGCATGTGTATTTTTTTCTCTTGCTCCTACTTTTGACAGTTCTATTTAAAAAAAAATTTTTTTTTTTCTTTCTGCATGAGTTAGGCTCATAGGTACCCTTTAGGTGTTACTTTTAGCTACAACAGTTTTCACTGTACCATCCAGTCACTTAGTTCACAGGTGCATGTTTGGCTCTTACCACAGTGACAGGCAGCTTCTAGACGGAGTTCCTCTGTGAGCCAGATTGTGATACGTTACCAATCAGTATCCAGCCTCCAAAGTATTAAGACTTTTTTCTTTTAAAACTGATATGCCTTAGATTTCTTTTTTACTGGTTAAATCTCAAGATATCTAATCATATAGGCTGCCTTTGCTTTATTCATTCATTTAAAAATCGACACATAATCCAAGGAAGGGGGAGTAGTTATAAGCAAAGTGAAATTGGAGAAGTGGAGCAAAAAAAATGATGTCATTCTATCAGAATAACTTATGTACTTCTTACTTATTTCATTTTAAATTAGACCTGATAGAGCTCTTATTAGCACGGCCCAGGGTTTGATCCTTGGCACCACCAGAAACAAGTAAATAAATAAAAAAATAAAATTAGACGCCAAGTGAGGTGGTCAAGGAGGTGACCAGTGCTGTGTGACTGTCACCTGTACATTTTATTAAACCAGTACCTCCAGCTTCCTTAAATTCTCAAATGGAAAGAGGAGGTGGAAGTCGGTTAAAGCAATACAACTGGCTAAATTTGGGAAGCTGTGTTTCTGGACCTTTACTGTCAAACTACGTAAATACTTCTTGGAACTCCTGGTTTACATTCAACTTGGATCCTGGGCCCTAGGACACAGATTTCCCGGAACAGGCCATCTGGTGGATGAACGTCTGGGAGGAATGTTGGCAGATGATCTCTGGTTTGGGTCTGTCAGTGTCCCAAGTGGGCTGGATGGGCAGTGAGTATGAATTTCTTTTTAACAGCCTAGTTATGACTAATTAGAAGGCTAGCCAAAGATTTTCTCCTCCTTCTGAATTCCATGAGTCTTTATTTGCATAGGAATTCAGGTAGTTTCACCTTGATAATCATATATTCTTTTTACAATGTAACCCAATCATGATATCTGTGCTTTTCTGAACAGATTTGTAAAAGCAAAAACACTGTACACACTATAAAACTTTTTTTTTGTATACTTTGCTCAGGTAGAGAACATGATCTGAAAACTGTTACATGGTGCCCTACTGGGGACCATTCTGTAAGTCCAGGATGTTTCCAATATAGCAACAGGACATGTCCAAAGTCAGGTTCTTTATCTCATCCACACCAACTCACCACCATCTTGGACGTCCCAGCTTGAGTAAAAGCAAAGCAGGAGCAGCCCGGGAGTGATCCCGTGGGTCCTCCCTTTTCCCCCTTGTGACATGTGTCAGCTGTGTGAGAACTACTGTATTAGCTGCACTTTTCACATGTATGCCCCTTACCTTGTCGGTCCCATTTTACGCAAGCCTTCCCTCTCCTCTAGCTTCCTTTACTTTACCTAACTGTCCCCCTCTTTCCTCTTTATTTCTTCCACACAGTCATCAGAGTGATTCTCAAAACAGGGCAATGTAGTCCAATCCCTTTCCTGCTTAAAATTCCTAAATAGTAGGAATAGAGTGGTTTACGAGCAAGCACTTTGAGATTAGGGGAACCTGGTCTGAACCCCGATTTTGCCATTTGTGTGACTTAGCAGGTTACTTAAGCTTTGATCCTGTTTCTCCTCAGTGAAATAAGAATAATACCTACCTCAGCCTTGTTGTGCGGATTCAGTGAGATACTGTCTGTAACGTGGTGAGCACAGCCTGGTGTGTAGTGTGTGTACACAGAATGCTATTGTTATATCCCCAGATGTCAGTTTATGTCATTTCCAAGAGACACTTTTTGATAACCCTAACTGTCCTTACCCTAACACTGTATTTTCTGTACTCTATTTATTTCCTTTGTAGAAAATTTCTAAATCTGTATTGTATTAATTTCCCAATTTTTTTGGTCTGTCTCTTACTAGAATGTAAGCTCCACGAGAGCAAGGATGTGTCTGTGTCCTTCCCTGCTTCAGCCTCAGCCCTTGGCCTAGTTCCTGGCACATAGTACGCACTGCTGGAGGTTTGCGGAATAAATAGCATAGGTGAAGGGCCCTTGGTGATCTCATAGCTGTTTCACTGTCTAGCCTCATTATACTACTGTCCCCATTGTACTTTTTGCTCAAGAAAACCTGTGTCACTTGCTCCTTGTCTCCCCTTGTGCCTTTGTGTCTTTGCACCTGCTGTTACCTAGCCTGCCTGTCTACATGGCAATTCCTGGTCATTGGTCGAGTCTCTGCTCAGCTCTACCTCTTCTGTGACACACCCAGTTTCTCCAGGCAGATGTTCTTTCTCTCCTTCCGAGTCCCCACCACCCTTGTAAATACCTCTGTGGAAGCACTTTATTGTATTGTATTGTAAATTTTTTGGCATGTCTGTTTCTACTATTACGCTGTAAGCACCATGAAAACAGAAATTGTGTGTTTTCATTCTTATTTCCCTAGGGCCTTGTACAGTGCCTGGCACATACAAGCCTGTCAATAAGTAAAGAATGAATTTGTGGTTTAACAAAGAATCATGCAGTTGGACAACTGTCAGATATGTGTATTTTCAAGAAAGGGAGTGCCCTGGTGGCTTCCAGAGTTGTTCTTTTTTTTTTCTCTAGAGAAGAGATCTAGTGAGCATCATGTAATCTGTTTGAATACAAGATTACTTGTTTAAATTTAAAAATAATATAACTTGGATAATATAGATCTTCATAAATTATTGCAAAAGATATCAAAAGCTTTGTGACCTCTCAAATGCTATAAAGTCCAAATATTTGCACTATTATATTTCCATAGTAAATGCTATGAGAAAGTGTATAGCAATAAATTTTGAAGCTTTAAAAATGTTTGTGTAAGTCATCTTCAGTGACTTAATCCACGAAGAATATCTCTGGCCCATGTTCCCTGACACAAGGAACTTTAGGCTGGTGTTACGGACCCCAAGCTCTCAAGTGTTTCCATCGACATGCTTTCATTGCTGCTGAAACAGTTGCTCGTTCTGCAGGCATGCCTAGGATACAGAATGAACAGCCAGGGTGTTCTGCAGAGTGGGGGTTGAGAGAGGTGGGGGTGGGGTCTGGGAGGCTCCCCTAGTCTTGGTGTGGCCCCTGCATCTAAACCTCTACTGGGGCTGCTATAGCTCAGTCTTCCTGCCTGTTTGCACTTCTGGAAAAAATATTCCAATTGCCTCTACAAAGTCCACAGGTACGACAAGGAACACTCTTTATGTCAGAATTAGCTGGGAGTAGCTGTTGGATTGGTATTTGCAATTGTGGGCAATTAATTTATATAAGTCATAGGATCTTGGGTAGATTACAAATTTAAACACACTGATTTTCTCTATAAAACACACTTCTTGGTAATAGATACTTTTTCAGTTATTTAGCTTTGGCTTTATAGGAGCATATAAGTTTTTGTTTTCATTTACATAGCATTTTTTGTTTTGTTTTGAGATAGGGTCTCACTTTGTAGTTCAGGCTAGCCCTGAGCTCACAATGTAGCCCAGGCAAGCCTCGAACTCAGCAATTCTACCTCTGCCTCTGCCTCTGCCTCCCGAGTGCTGGGATTAAAGGCATGACATTTACATAGCATTTTATAATCACCACCATTAGTGTCAAATTAGTGTCATCTTTGAAGGTTAACTACACAATAGGTACATATTATTTTTATTATCCCCACTTAAGTTTTTTTTTTTTTTTTTTTGAGACAGGGTCTTGTTTTGTAGTTCAGGCTGGCCCTGAGTTCACTATGTAAACCAGCAAGCCTCAAACTCAGCAATCTTCCTGTCTCTGCCTCCCGAGTGCTGGGATTACAGGCATGAGCCCCACGCCCGACATTATAGTATGTAGTATTGATTGCTGGTGGGCGTGAGTCACCACGCCCAGCATTCTATGTGGTCAACGGGATCGAACTCAGGACCTTGCACTTGGGAGGCAGGTGCCGGAACCACTGAGCTAAATCTCCAGCCCTATCCTCACTTAAGATTTAAGGAAGCTAAAACTCAACAAATGAAATGATCAAATTATCAAAGTTAGTAGAGAAGGGATTTGAATTCAGAGGTTCTCTGTTTCTAGGATACCACACCCTTCAAAACCCCCACGCAGGCCTAAAGCTGCTTTTCTGTGATAGAGAGCAACACAGTTAGCTGTTCTGGCACAGTGTGGCCCTGGCCTGAAAGGTTAATAGAGGGCAGAATGATTCTTTAAGTGAAAGGTGGTCATTTCCTGTGTGAATGGTCAGATCCTTGCCAACAAAATCTGCTGAGAAATTCTTGCAAGGATTTTATCTTTTGTGTAAGATGTGGGGTGTACATAGCTTGTTGGCCACAGAATGTTGGGATTTTATTTATTTTTTTATTAGTTTTTTTGGTTTGGCTAGTCTTTCCTCTGTAGCACTCACAGTTTTTGCTTCATGAACTTGACTGTCAGGGTGGTCTGGGAGCTGTGCGACTAACTCATGGGTCTGAGGAAGAATATTCAAAGTAGGGATTGTACAGGTAGGGTATGTGTAAAACCACTGTGAGCAAAATATTTGATCTTCTAGTCTATGTTTTCATCTTGTGCTTTTGCTATTTTAATTTTTGACTTTTATTATGTACATATTTGTAGAGTATTGCCTGATAAAATTAAAAATAAATATTTATAAATTTGGGACATATCCTTTAAAAAAATGTGTTACTGCTGAGACCACTGCTCCCTTCCAGGAATTTTCATCTCCCTGGAACCAAGGAGCCTGCCAACATCTGACCCTTACTCTCAAGGTTGTGCTAGTATGTGCCCTTCTCCTGGGGTTGTAGCCATAGCCTCTGTACGTTTCCCACAGGAAATGTAATTGAACAAGAATGAGCCACCAAGGGGTGGCCCGTGATTTCATTCCATTGACGCTTGGCTGGTCTAGGCTGACACAAACTGAGATTATCTCTACCTTGATTTTCCCTTTGGGTTTAATGAATGTATGCTAACAAAGTACCCAACACAGGGCTTTTCTCCCCCTATAGTAATGTATTTCACAAATGGAAGTAACGTCTTCCCCCCAGAAAACAAAACAAAGCAGACAGCAAAACAAATAACCCTGGTGGTGATTTTTTTAGGGATTGGAATATACACTGGGTTAGAATTGTTTGCATTTTGCTGACTGGTTTGATTCCTTTGGACTGAGAACCAAAGAGTTTGTGTGTGTTAGGGTGGTTGATAGGAAGCTGTAAGAAGTCCTTTTGGGTACAACATGATTTATACCAAAGCTTTATATTTAAGAAAAGCTAGTTAAAATAGAATAAATTAAAATAGAAAAGTAGAAATTTGATGGGAAGTGTACAAATAGAAATGTGATACAATGCACTGTTAATGATGGAAGTGAATATTTTTTAAATGCCTTCTGTTTCCTCTGTCGTCCCCAAACAGAGATACTTAATATGATGTCATAAATGAGAAAACCACAACCTTGCAGCTATGACTGTTATTTTCAACAACTACTGTGGCTTTTGGAACAAAACAGACCTATTAGACACAGCTGTTGAAAGAGGATGATTTAGTCATCCAACACCAAAGTTGCCTAACACAGTGTCAGCATAGGCACATTACTCAAAATCAAATTCAACCTTTCTGGAACTTTAAATCCATTCAGGAAATTAATGAACTTTCTGTTACTGTAACAAAACAGCTAAGATGATACACTTATAAGGAGGAAAGCTTTATTTTGGCTCACAGTTTTGGGAGTTTCAGTTCACTGCTGGTTGGTCCTTTACTTTTATCCCTGTGGTAAAGCAGTACATCGTGGTAGGAGCTTATGGCAGAGGAAGCTGCTTACCACCACATGGCAGTGCAAAGTGAAGACGAAGTGGGCCATGCCCCAGTAGGCCCTTCAAGGGCTGTTATACAACCTCCTGCCAGGTGCCACCTTTTACAAGTTCCCCCACCTCCCAGTATAGCCACGTGCTGGGGACTAAGCCTTTATTTAGCACAGGGGCCTCAGGAGGTCACTTATCTTAACAGCATCCGTAATGTGTGTTTTTATGAAAATTAAAAAATAAAAATTCCATATCATCTGTTGCTATATTCCTAAAGATCAGTAGAGAGGCAAGAGGAAATATGGGCAAGAGTTAGAGCAGGAAAATCATTCAGATTGCTCAGATTTCTCCTTGCTACAATATCTCAAGGAAGCTTTGAGGAAGAAATAAATGTAACAAGGAAGGTATTTATACGAAGAAATATGCCTACTTAGTTCTTTCTTGTTAGTTCAAATGTTTGAAACAAAACTTAGCTCATATTCTCAACTAAAAATTAAAACTTTTAATCCTTTTTCTTTCTTTAGTTAACTACCTGGCGTGTGGTAGATATCTAAAGTGGGTTCGCCCAAGAGCCCTTCACCTTTATCTTCGCAGTTAAGATCCAATGTTTGGATTTCCAGTGACTATCATGTGACCTTGAGAAGCCATGATGATGAGGAGCCAACATTACAAGGCCAGCAGACGGGAAAGCCAGCAGGAGCCTCACTTTTCCATGGCCTCATCCGTTCTTACCAACCCTGATGATGCGTGCCTTCTCAGTGACACATGTGTGTGGGCCTTGTGAATTCTTTTTAAAATTTTAAACTGATGCTAACTGGCACATACTCAAATTTTAGACAACTGTGAACCCTAATTCTCAGTTGGTCTTTGGAATTCCTATTAAATAACATTTTTTTTTCATTGTCATGGTTTCATGCTACTGCTCAGATACAGGTTTTTGTTAGCCCTTTCTGCCTTAATTATAACAATAATTTTCACCTGTTTTTTCTCCAGCTAGCATCCCTTCTTTGTATCTCATTTTAAGTGACATTTTGGCCTTTGGTCTATGTGCTTCACCTGCCTCCAAATACTTTCCTTCGTACCTCATTGGCTAACGCTGGGTTACAGCCTCACTCATTAACATAACTCTGAGGAAGGGTGTTGGAATTAGCCCCATGGCTTAGATTAGTCATGGGAGTGATTCAGCAGGTGTGGAGTTAACCACAAACACCTGCTTCTGTCTTCCATCTCAGACTGCTCACTGCTCCCTTGTAATACGTTCCTTCTTCACCTTTGTCCTTACCCTTTTCATTATTTCTTTATAGTATTAGCTTCCCCCTCACTTTCAGTGCCAGTCTTGTTTTCTGTAACCCCAAGAGTATCACATTTCCTTCTTAAAGGCTTGTCAAATGCTTTCTTTCCTCCCATCCGTTCCTTCTTAGTAGCCCGACTCTGCTTGACCTATTGTGTATGCCTGTTCCTCAGAGGTTTCTCATCTTGACTAGTTAGAAAATTTTTGGAGGATATGAACGATGACTCTAAAAAGGAGTGAATGTGGGGACAAGTTCACCGACTGTGGTAAGTACAGTCCCTGCCATTTGCCATCAGCAAAGTTCAGGGGTGCTGTGGAGCCTGGCCACTGTCACTCCGACGCCAGCTGCTAGTGTAGGGAATTTCCCTAACCATCCTCAAAGAATTTGTCAAACATTTATTATATTTATGGCTACATTTTATTGCAAGGAAAAAATACACATAAATACACCCAAACAGATATATAGGGAAGAATGTGGCAGAGTTCCAGAAACCCCTACTGTCTCGCTGTTGAGTGGGAATGCACAACTTCCTGCACCGGTATGTGTGAAATGCACAGGTTATTTTAAACCAGCAAAGCCCAGCTGAATGTTGGTGTCAGGAGAGCATTGTTTTTTAATTGGTGCTGCACTAGGGAGGCCTGATTGATGAACTGATTGCCTATGTAATTGAACTCAGTCTTGGGTTGACTGAGATCATGTAACTCAAAGCTCCCACCTAAGCCTGGTTGGTCCTCCTGGAGTGACCAGCCATCACCCAAATACTCTCAGAGGTGCGTGGCTCCACTCTAAATCACTGTGACCAGATCCAAACCTAATAAACAATACTGTTACTGCATATGATCGTGGATACTCCCACAGAAGACAAGGGCAATGCCAAATTCTTTAATCTGCACTCTTGGCTGAGGTTTTTGGTAGCAGATACTAATGTGGCTATTACCAGGCCAGTCAGCAAAATTCCACTGATAATCAAATTAACATGTAGATACACTAGAATAATCAAACTGCAAGAGCAGTTAATATTTAGTGCCATCATTAAAACTTTATTTTTCAATTCTGTTGTTACCATGCAGGAATACTTTCTTGCAATTATCACATAAAAGAAGATAACAGATTACTTAAGATAATTAAGACACAATTGTTATTTTTCTTAATCTGGAGCAAATACATAATTTAAGAATAAACAACAAAGACATAATCTGAATACTATTGCAAACATTTTACCTCCTGGTAAGAAAAAGCAAATGACTTTCATTAAATATCAGCAATAATAATGATTGTAGCAATTGCAAAGGCATAAGTCTTTCTCTTCTTTAATATTTCTAGATCTTTTAATCCTTCCCTTTCTTATACTGTATTAAATCTTTTTCTGGTTCTAATCAGAACAGCAAGTTTTAAAATGCAACTTTTTATTTTATTTTATTTTTTTAATAATGGAGTCACTATTTCTGGAGACTCCTGAGGTTCCAAAGTCAGCATAATAGTAGAAAAAATTTCTCCCTCTCTTAATCTTTCTTCCTGTGTAGTCAACGTTACCCTAGAAAACTCTCTAAGTCTCCTATAGAGTACAGCAACTAGGCTTTTATAGCTGTAAAAATTTCAGTATAATTATAAGATTCTATAAACTCATTCTTATAATTAAAGTAGTGATTCTTAATTTAGGGCAGTGCTCTCTCCACTGCTATTGCTGGAACATATGGCAGTATTGAACTATTTTTAGTTGTCATAGTTGGAGATATCAAGTGGATAGAGGCCAGGGATGCTAAAAATTCCTACAATGTATGGGACAATCTTCACAAATCTGAGTGTTACTAAACCTTGTCCTAAAGATATGTCTATATTTATCTATCTATGTTATTCTATCTATCTATCTATCTATCTATCTATCTATCTATCTATCTATCTATCTATCTATCTATCTATCTATCATCTATCTATCTATCTATCTATCTATCATCATCATCATCATCATCTATCTAATCTATCATCTATCTGGACAGATCGAGAGACAGAGAGAAGGAGAGACAAACTTAACTCTAATTTTTAAGTATTACTTTTAGTTGAATTTGAGGAAATAAGCCAGTCACAAAATTTCAAATATCATGGGTTCTACCTCTTTTTTTGAGATATCTTGAATAATCAATTTCATAGAGACAGAAAGTAAAATGCTAATTGCCATGGTCTGGGGGAACAGGGTAAGAAGGAGTTACTGTTTAATAAATGCAGACTTTCAGTTTGGGAAAATAAAAAAATTCTAGAGATGGAAGGTAGGAATTGTGGCTGCTAGAGTGTCCCTATGTCAAGGCCCATATGTTAAAGACTTATTCTGGGAGCTGGTGAAAGTTTTAGGTGGTGGGGGCTATTAGAAAGTTCTGGATTATTAGGGGTACCTCTGAAGGACATGGTAGGACCCCCTATCACTTTCCAACCTCCATGAAGCAATCGGCTTGCTTTATTTGTGTTTCACTCTCTAATGTGCTATCTTGCCACAAGCCTAAAAGCAACAGGACCAAGTGACCATAAACCAAAATAAAGCTTTCTTCCTTAAAGTTGACTTCCTCATCTATTTGTGACAGTAATAGAAAGCTGACTGATACAGTTGCACAATACTGTGAATGTACTTAGTACCCCTGAAGTATATATTCATGTTCATAAAATGATTAAAACAGTGAATTTTGTATTATGCACATTTACTATAATTTTTAAAAATTGTGTTGTAAACACACCATCTTTTTAAATTGAATTATGTATTGGTACATTTTATATACAGTTCACAATCACACTCAACATTGGGGAATTTGTACCAGTATATGACAGAAGTTAATTCTCATTTTTACCCATATCCCTGCCCACCCTCAACCCCCATCCCTTATATACATGCTATTTCTTTTTCTTTCTGAATCATATTTATTTTTTCCCCTCATTACATTCCCCCACCACATTCCCTTTGAATATTTCCTATTTTACAAAATCTATCATACATTCTAGAAC
>PVIC010051673.1:0-12409 GCA_004025085.1 Thryonomys swinderianus
GGGCGGGGTCTGGGAGTGGCGGCCAGAGGGAGGGACACAAGGCAGGACCAGTGTGGTGTGATCCAAAATAGGGGGGCTTGTTTGAAAAATATTTTTATTGTGATATAGGTACATTTATATACACATCATGATCACCCTAAACATTGAGAATTTGTACCAGTACATGACACGACTTCTCATTTTTTCCCATGCCCACCTACCCACCCTACAACCTCCCTCCGCTATATACATGAGTTTGTTTTTCCTCCCCCCCCTCATTACTCCCCCCCATTTCCCTTACGAGTTTTTCTTTTGGTGGTACTGGGGATCGAACTTGGGCCCTTGTGTTTCCAAAGTAGGTGCGGTACCGCTTGAGCTAAATCTCTGGCCCAGGAGATTTTCTATTTTACACAGTGCCTGTCATACATTCTAGGACTTATCTATATTTTTAATTTTTCATACCAGAGAAAAGAAATGGTATTTACACATCTGTGACTATTTCATTTATGAGTATGTCCTCAATGTATCTGCATTTGAATATGAATGACAAACTTACCATTCTTTATGGCAAAGTAATACTCCATTTTATATATTTTTAAAAATCCACATCTGCTTTATCCAGTCTCCGACTTGATGGGCATTTGGGCCATCTCCAAGATTTAGCTTACTTTTTTTAATTTTTTGAGACAGGGTTTCGCTTTGTAGTTTGTATCCCAGACTAGCCTTGAATGACTGCTGAAATTCTAGAAGTGAATTCCAGCAAAAACTCATTCCCAGCCTGCTCAAGGTGCCCCTACTCAGACACACCTGAGGCACATTAATGGCAATGTGTTTCACCGGGATAAATTTTTTTTTTTTTGGAGACAGGGTCTCACTTTATAGTTCAGGCTGACCCTGAGCTCACTATGTCGCCCAGGCAAGCTTTTAACGCAGCGATTCTCCTGCCTCTCCCTCCCGAGTGCTGGGATGACAGGTGTGAGCCACCATGCCCGGCTCACCAGGATAAATTTTTAAATTTATACATTCATCATCATTTTAATTGTGCCTCTTAACATCCATTTACTCCTGTGATTAAAGGGTTTCCTCTAACATTTGGTCAAACTCTTTTACTAGTTACTAATATCCCCCTTGGGGACATTACTCATCTCCAATACCCTGGTTTCCCCATTTGTAAAACATGAATACCATCTTTGTGGGGTGCCAGTGAGGAGTAATAGAAGGGTACAGGTAAGATAAGGAGCTCAACCCGGCCTAAACTCCGCCCTATGGGCTCTAATCTCCTGTGTGAACTAAACACAGCTAACTGATGTGTAATCTTGTTGCTTTCCTGTTTCTTAGCTTTATGGTTCTGTTTTATTTGCTATCACAAGATAAATATTTGCCATCCCCTGGAATTGGGTTCCGGCATTTAAAGGAACCTGACGGGTCATTAGCTTTGGAAAATGGCCTACTCTAATTACTGCTCTAATTTACACTTTTCATTAAAAGCTCAGCTTGTTGGCCTGAAGATTTAGCTCGGTGGTTCTGGCGCCTACCTCGCAATCACAAGGTCCTGAGTTCGATCTTGGTAACCACATACAATGCTGGGCGTGGTGACTCACGCCCACCAGCAATCAGTACCACATACCACAGTGCCGGGCATGGTGGCTCATCCCAGCACTCGGGAGGCAGAGACAGGATTGCTGAGTTTGAGGCTTGGCTGGGTCACATAGTGAGCTCAGAGCCAGCCTGAACTACAAAGCGAGACCCTGTCTCAAAAAAAAAAAGCTCAGCTTTGTCTCTTCTGTAACTGTCTTCCCTGCCCTGAAACCCTAGTCTTTGGCCATAAAAAAAAATTTTAAAATTAAAGAACCATAATTCATTCCAGTCTCCACAGTGTACGGGCTAATGTTAAGTAAAAAGGTGCACGGAATATAATCTTATATTGAACAAAACAGTTGTTTCTTATCACTTCTGGAGCACAAGAGATACTGCGATGAAGCGTAGCTTTTTGCACAACCAAAGATTGAGCCCAGGAAGCCAAGGAGCAGTTACCTCCACCAGGGCGTGCCTTGCGGCAGGTATTACGTACTAGCTCCGAGAAAATGCAGCCCATCAGGATAATGAAACTGGGTGTGTGTGGCAAAGAGGGGACACGGACATCAGGACTTTCCGGCCCAAGAACGCAGGAGAGGCGCGTGGAGGACGAACTACACCTCCCGTGGGGCTTTGCAGTATCTCCGTCGCGTCAGCCTTCTCTGCGCGCCTTCCGCGGAAACCCCGGATGTACGTCCCTTCCCCCTCCGCAACCTCGCCTGGTGGGCGTGACCGCTCGTCGGCTCTGTGACTCGTGGTTATCTTATTGGGTGTTGTTCTTTCGGCGGGGTTGGGTCCGGGGAAAGGGGAGGGGCCCGGGGCTTGCGGCGCGGGCGCAGCAGCCAATTGGAAGCCAGACTGCGTTTTGGCGCGAGGCGGGAACGCTGGGGCTGTGCAGATTTGGCGCGAGCAGAGTTTGGTACTGCAGGTGTGGAGTCTTTGCGGAGCCCGCGGCCAACAGTGCGAGACCTCGCGCCACACGCGAGGGAGCCTGCCCCAAGCCGAAGCCTCCCGAGCAGCGAGCAGCGTGCAGCGGAAAACACGCGGGGAGACCAGTCTGGTCCCGGGAGCGAAAGGAAGCGGAGGTCTGACCGGTCGGGTCGAGACTGGTCGGGCTGCAGAGGTACCGGTCGTGGGTGAACTAGGTCCGCAGGCCGGGGTGAGGGCTGGAAGCCGTGCAGGACGCCTGTCATCGCAGCCCTCGGGAGGGTGAGGCAGGAAGATTGTAAATTCCGGCCGAGTTTGGGAGAGTTAGGGAGACCCTGTCTCCAAATAAAACATTTCCAAAGGGCTGCGGATGTAGTTCACCGTAGAGCCCCAGGATGCAATCCTCAGTATTGCCACACATCAGAAAAGGTCACTTAAGATGGACGTACTGCGTGGTCAAGTGGTTACGAACTTGGGCAGAGCCTGGAGTTGTAACCCTGATTCTCCAAACATCTCAAGTCAGGAATAAAAAACAGTAGCACCTGCCTCCAAGGCCACAGAGAACTTTAGAGGGTGAATATGTGAAGTGCTTATCGTAGATGGGCAGACAACAGGTGCTGGCTCTTACGGCTTGGATACGGTTGTGAAGGAGAACAGAACGCTCAAGTACAATAACAGACTTCACTTTTTTTTTTTTGCTTTTTGAGACAGGGTCTCGCTTTGTAGTTCAGGCCGGCCCTGAGCTCACTATGGTGCCCAGGCAAGCTGCCGTGAACTCAGCAATCCTCCTGTCCCTGCCTCCCGAGTTCTGGGATGACAGGCGTGAGCCACCACGTCCGGCATTGTAGTATGCGGTGTTGATTGTTGGTGGGTGTGAGTCTCCACACCCAGCATTATATGTGGTTACCGGGGATCGAACTCAGGACCTTGCGCTTGCGAGGCAGACACCGGAACCACTGAGCTAACCCTCCGGCCCCAGACTTCACTTTTGAATGAATGTCAATCATACAAGTCCCCTGTTGGTTCTTTGCCCTGCCCTCCCAGGTCTTCGCGGGTTGCCTTTTTTGTGTCTCCAGCTGCATCACCAGTATCATGCCTCAAACCCGATCCCAGGCACAGACTACCATCAGTTTTCCAAAGAAGAAATTATCTCGGACGTTGGACAAAACTGGGGACTCAAAGAATGCTAAACTGGTGCCGACAGATGTCCAAGCAGCACCCTGTCCTGCAAAAATTCTGCCGCTCAGCCCCAGAAAGCGCCTGGGTAAGCTTTGCACTGTAGAAGTACGGCTTCTTTTTCACCTTTCTCTTTTCAGTGAGATGCCGGCCCTTTGGGAGACCTCAGTTCAGTTAGAAGACTGCTCTGTTCACTTCATTTCTTTTCAGAATGGTTACTGAGGCTTATCGAACTCCAGAGCTCAGCCACTTAGTGAGATCACTTTCTGAACTATTTAACAGGTCTGATTTTCAGCTCTCACGTGATACTGAACTTAGTGTTTCCGGTTTTAAATTACCTTGCGGTTATGTAATATGAAATTTGCCTTTATATTTGTGAAATTCAGAGAAACAAGTTGTTGACCTTTTGACTATTCTCAGTCTTGTTCTTTTTAGAATAGTGAGTGTTTCTTTTTTTTTGTCAGTGCTAGGGATTGAGCCCAGGACCTTGACCATGCCAGGCAAGGGCTCTACTGCTGAGTTCCGCCTGGCCCAGCCCAAGAGCCTGTGTTCTGCTTTATCTTTTGTATTAATGCATATTGGCTGTTTAGATTAATGGCTGTCATTTTGGCAGGTCCATAAATACTCCTAATGCACTGTGTTCTGACTCACCCTGGCCGTCCGCCCTTTTTCTCCTCCGTTGTGCGCTGAGGATTGAACTCACTATTGTGGAGCTTCATCCCCAGCCTTTTTGATGTTATTTTGTAGCAGGGTCTTCCTAAATCGCCCAGGCTGGGCTTGAACTTGTGATCCTCCTGCCTCAGTCTTCAGAGAAGCTGGGATGACTGAGGTTCTTGTTTTTTGTTGTTGTTTCCTTTTGTTTGTTTGTTTGTTTTTTTGAGACAGGGTCTCACTTTGTAGTTCAGGCTGGCTCTGAGCTCACTATGGTGCCCAAGCAAGCCTTGAACTCAGCAGTCCTGCCTCTGCCTCCCGAGTGCTGGGATGACAGGCGTGAGTCACCACGCCCAGCACTGGTATGTGGTATTGATGGCTGGTGGGCGTGAGTCTCCACGCCCAGCATTGTATGTGGTTACTGGGGATCAAACTCAGGACCTTGGGTTTGCGAGGCAGGCGCCGGAACCACTGAGCTAACCCTCTGGCCCCTTTTTTTTGTTTTTGACACAGGGTAGCACTATGTGTTTCAGGCTGTGGCCCACACCTGCTCAGACTGGTAGTGACCCTTCTGCCTCGGCCTCCTGCTCCAAAGAGAGGTGTGGCCCAGTCTCCCTGGTTGAACCAGTTTATAATGTAGAATGTCTGGACTGTATATCTGGAGATAGTTTTGGTTGGGCAGCTGAGAGTTTGCTACCGGTATGAGGTGTAAACATCAGCAGGGTTGGGTCCTCCTCCATCAGAAAATGATGTAATCCATGCTGAGTTCAAGGCTTGCCTGGGCTACATAGTGAGCTCAGGGCCAGTCTGAACTGCAAAGCAAGACCCTGTGTCCAAAAAAAAAAAAAAAAAAAAAGTTGCCGGGCGTGGTGGCTCACGTCTATAATCCCAGCATTTGGGAGGCAGAGACAGGAGGATTGCTGAGTTCGAGGCTTGCCTGGGCTACATAGTGAGCTCAGAGCCAGCCCGAACTACAAAGTGAGACCCTGTCTCAAAAAAAAGAAAAAAAAATTGGAAAAAAAAAAGTAAAAAAAAAAAATGATGTAATCCAAGGCATCATCGTTTAAGTTGAGAAAGGCTGTTTCAGAAGTTTTCAAATTTCATCCTCGGAGAACTCAGTGCTGCCATCTGGTGGCCGTCTTTGCGCTGAGGCCAAGAGGTGGGAAGCCGAGGTCTTTGCCCTGTGAACGAACTCGTTTTGACTTTGTTTCAGGTGAGGACAACCTTTGCAACACCCCCCACTTCTCTCGCTGCTCCCCACCGAAGCAAAGCCGAAAGGAGAACGGTCCCCCTCGCTCACGTACCCCGAAGGGACGCAGATTGATATTCGATGATCAGCTCACAACGAAGTCGCCCAGCAAAAGTGAACAAGCCCGAGTTGACCAGGGTAAAAGGGTCTCCTCAGCTCGGAAAGGTCAGGAGAACCCAGGCCGCTGTGAGCAGAAGTGTCCATCAGAGAAGGAGCCCACGAGTCTGAGGCTGTTCAAACAGGAAGGTGAGGCAGCGGGAGCAGCGTCGGGCCGAGGAGCCCCGCGAAGCCTGGGGCGCCTTCCGGTCACCATCTGCTGCCCCTGATGTTCTTTTCTGTCTGGCGCAGGTACTTGCTACCAGCAAGCGAAGCTCGTCCTGAACACAGCTGTCCCAGACCGGCTGCCTGCCAGGGAAGCGGAGATGGAAGTCATCAGGAGCTTCCTGCGGGAGCACATCTGCGGGCGGAAAGCTGGAAGCCTGTACCTCTCTGGCGCTCCCGGCACTGGAAAAACTGCCTGCTTAAGCCGAATTCTGCAGGAACTCAAGGTACGGCCAGCGAATGTGAAGGAACGCGAAGGCTCCCTCAGCGTGAGAGCTGTGTGTCTCATCGTCCACGCTTCCTTCTGTGCTGCCCTCTCTCTAGGACATTCCGGGTCTCATCATCTCTTTCTTTGAGGCCAAAATAACTCCCATGTTTGTATTTTTTTTCCCCAGAAGGAAGTGAAAGGATTTAAAACCATCATGCTGAATTGCATGTCCTTGAGGAGCGCCCAGACCGTCTTCCCAGCTATTGCTCGGGAGATTTGTCAGGAGGACGTGTCCCGGCCAGCTGGGAAGGACTTGCTGAGGACACTGGAGAAGCAGATGACTGCAGAGAAAGGGCCTATGATGTACGTGCTGCTCTGGAGAGGCTGCAGGGTCTGTGGCCTACAAAAAGAGCGTGGAAGGGAAGAGAGATACTCTTTCTAATTTTAACTTGAAACAAAAATGTCTAAAGTAATTGCTTGCAGCCGGGGATGGAAGGCGCAGTGTCTGCCTGGCACATTTGAGGCCCTCAGTTTGATTCCCAGTACCAAAAATTAAAAAAATAAAATAATTGCTTGCAAGCAAGAGAAGGTGAGGCAGGAGGATCGTTGTGAGTTCCGGGCCAGTTTAGACTACGGAGCGAGACCCTGGATTTTTTTTTTTTTTTTTTTGAGACAGGGTCTCACTTTGTAGTTCGGGCTGGCCCTCAGCTCACTATGTAGCCCAGGCAAGCCTGGAACTCAGCAATCCTCCTGTCTCTGCCTCCCGAGTGCTGGGATGACAGGCGTGAGCCACCATGCCCGGCCCCTGGATTGTTTTTGTTTGCAATGGGGGATTTGCATCTACCAGGGACTAGAGGTCAGACCGGAAGTGATCCTCTCCCTGGTCTCGTCTTCGGATTCCAAAGGGCTTGTGGTCTAATTGTGTCCTTTCCCTCGCAGCGTGTTGGTGTTGGATGAGCTGGACCAGCTGGACAGCAGAGGGCAGGACGTGCTGTACACGTTGTTTGAGTGGCCGTGGCTGAGTGGCTCGCGGTTGGTGCTGATTGGTTAGTGCAAATGCACTGAGGTTGCTTGGTACTTCTGAAGTTTGAGCTTTTGATCTTCAGTTTATTTATCACCTATTATTTTCTCAAACTAGCTTTCTATCTTCTTGTCACATTAGGGAAATTACTATAAAAATGATAAGTCATTTTAACCTAGGGCAAATCAGTCTTGTTAGGGCTGAGTAAAAATGCCACAGGAGCTGGTTGCAGTGTTGCATGTCTGTGGTCCTGGCTCCTTGGGAAGCTGAGGCAGGAGGGTCCCTATTTGCTTGTTTTTCGAGACAGGGTCTTACTTGGTAGTTCAAGCTGGCCCTGAGCTTACTATGTAGCCCAAGCAAGCCTCGAACTCACAGCAATCCTCCTGCCTGTGCCTTCTGAATGCTGGGATTACAGGTGTGAGCCACTCAGGCGCACCATTGTGGTGTGTGGTTACTGGGGATTGAACCAGGGACCTTGCACTTGCCAAGCAGGTACCAGAATCACTGAGCTAAATCCCTGGTCCCAGGATCCCTATTTTGAAACCGTCCTGTGAATTATAATGAGATCCTGAGTCCTACAAGGGCTTAGGCTGCAGATCAGTGGTAAAGCAATTGCCTAGCATGTGTAAGGCCCCAGGTTCCATCCTCAGTACTGCAAAAAAATAAATTTTTAAAAAGCAAATGACATGGAGACTAGGGCTGTGAGTCTATGGTAGTGTGTGTGAGGGATCCCAGCACCACCCTGACCCCCCAAAGTAAATGCACAAGTGCTTTTCAAGACAGGGTCTCACCTGTGGCCCAGGCTGGACCTGGAATTCACAGTGAACCTCCTGCCTCGGTCTCCCCAGTGCTGGGATTACAGTCATGTACCTTCCCGCTCCCCAAGAGAAACACACAGTACAGTGGATCCTTGACTTACAACTGGCCTGACGTACAACAACTTGGCTTACTTCTGGAGGTTCAGTTTTAGCTTAGAATCAAAGTCTTGAGTTACCATCCCAGTGCTGGCCGCTTGTGCTTCTGGGTGGTCCTGGGTACCCACCTAACCCTGAAAGAGCTCTAGAAGGGATATGACAGCGTCCTCTCCTGTGGGCTGAACTGAGAAATCCAGGTCTCTGAGGACCCTGGATTGCTGCGTACAGGAGAGAGACAGTGAGGGCTGGGAGGGACCTGAGCCTCCACGGACCGACCTGAATTACAACCAGCCCTGGGGAGCAAACAGTTCCTAAGTTGAGGCTCCATTGTGTACTAAGTGTATATGGATGTATATGTGATGAGCGCTGTGGAAACCGCAGGTTTTGGACCAGTTCTGACATGGGTTTGAGCAGGCATTCTGCAGTGAGCACACCCCTCTCCCATAGGAGTGGGGTGCAGGGAGGATCGGGGCGCCACACTGTCCCAGAGGCTTGACTTCTGCAGGGGTTTGGTTTGTCCTGGGGTATTCGCCTGATGACAGTCTGTGTTATTTATCCCTCCACAGGTATCGCCAATACCCTGGATCTCACGGACAGAATTCTGCCCAGGCTGGAGGCCAGAGAACGCTGCAAGCCCCAGCTCCTCAACTTCCCGCCCTACACCACGAGTCAGATAGCCGCCATCTTGCAGGACCGGCTTCGTGAGGTGAGCACCAGCCGCTGCGCTGCCTGAGGCCCTCTGGGTAAGGGCCCTGGCATGAGCTGGGGGGATTTTGACTGCTTTGTTAACGACAGAGGCGTGTCCCGTGGGTCAGAGTGAGAACACTTTCATGTCCTTTTCCGCACATGCCCCATTTGTTGAATGCCTCCATCTGGAAATAAAAGTAGGTGAGTTTGGGCTGGAGATTTAGCTCAGTGGTTCCACCACTTGCCTAGCAAGCACAAGGTCCCTCATTCGTTCAATCCTGATAACCACATACGATGATATGATATTGGGTGTGGTGACTCATGCTCACCAGCAATCAGTACCACACCCCACAGTGCTGGGCGTGGTAGCTCACGCCTGTCATCCCAGCACTCGGGAGGCAGAGGCAGGAGGATTGCTGAGTTCAAGGCTTGCCTGGGCTACTAGCTCAGGGCCAGCCTGAACTACAAAGCGAGACCCTGTCTCAAAAAAAAAGTAGGCAACTTGGCTGTGAGGTATGTGGCTATCATCCCTGCACTCAGGAGGCTGAGGCAGGAGGACTGCTATAAGTTCAAAGCCAGCCTGAGCTACCAAGAGAGACCTTATCTCAAAAAGAAAAAGTAAGAGACAGAGGAATTATTAATGTTTTCTTCATGGCTCATAGAATATAGGGCCTAGGAAAAAATTTCTTTTCAATGGATAGATTTTTTTTTTTCCCCCAGTACCGACAATTGGGCTCCAGTACCCAAGAGCACTGAGTGACTCCTTTACCTCTTTTCTAGTATATTTTACTTTGAGACAAGTTCATGCTAAATTGCCCAGGCAGAGTCTGTCTCCAAGAAGGAACGGAGACAGCTCAGTGGTGAAATGCTTGCTGCACGTGCACAAATCTGGGCTCCATCCTTGGTATTGGGGGGAAAATCATGTTTCAGTCCCGCTCTTTTAATGGTAGTGTTCCTTAAGTAAATCTTATATTGCACAAACAAACGAACAATAAGTAGACAGCCATGCTGGTCTTGAACCTGGTCTCTGGTCTCTACTTCAGCCGCCCAAGGAGCCGGGATCACTTCACCGGCGTGCCTGCCGTGTGGTATGGCGCCTGTTTCTTCCCCTGTTCTACCTTGCAGCCGAGTAAGAAACAGGGGAGACGAAGGTCACTAGAGCTTTTTCAGTTAAGTTCTAGTCTCCTGTGAGTCCCATGGCACACAGCAAAATAATTAATAATTAGGCAGAAATGAAACTTCGGGAGAGAAGAAGCTGAGCGTGGCCCTGATCCCTGCTACTCCGGGCGGCAGACCGAGCCCGCTGCACCTTTTCTTCTGTCCTTCCGGAGCCAGCACTGTTTGTTACAGACCCCTCAGGGTGGTCTCAGTGCAGCAGAGGTGACGTGTAGCAGAGAGCCAGCAGCTCAGGACTGACAAACAGCACGTCACTCCGAGGGGGAGAGAGAGTCCTCAGCCCCGGTGTGTGGCTGGTCTGCAGCAGGAAAGCTCGGCCCGGTCGTAGGCCTAGCCGTCCAGTTAATTCCCCCAAATAGGATTTCTCCCGACACAGTTGATTTCTTTTCATCCCAGAGTTTCTGCCACACTCCTAGCAAATTCTTAAATCTGTGGAATTTGAGTGTCTCCACTAATGTGCTCATTACCTGGTGCTCAGTAGTGGACCCAGGCCCTGCGTGTGAGGGACTGAGCTGCGTCCCCACCCTCTGGCCGGTTTCTTTGGCCCTAAAGGTCAGTCTGGCATCATCGTGCAACTATTCCTGGGTAAAACCTAAGTGACAAATAGACTCGCAGTCCCGACACCTTCCGTGTCTGTCCGCAGGTGTCTGGAGACTGTGTCCTCGACAGCGCAGCCATCCAGTTCTGCGCCCGCAAGGTCTCCGCTGTTTCCGGGGATGTTCGTAAAGCGCTCGAGGTTTGCAGGTGAGTCACAGCATCGTTGGTTCCTTTTGTTGGGGAGAAAAATAAGAAGAAAGAAATGCTGCTAATTGTCTTGCGCAGCTCAAGCCAGCGGCTTCAGAGGCTCGTTCTGTGGGTGTTTGTGCTCAGAAAGGAGGGCTTGTTCCTCGGCGGGAGCCCTGCTCTCCTCCCTGTTAATGTCGGAGACATCACCAGTCCATTACCCACAGGGGGAGAAACAAATGAGACGTGGCCGGCACTCCCCATGGTGACTCTAGATTGGTTAATTACATTTATATTAAAAAAGACTCCGGTTTACTTTTCCATTAGCGGGTCTCAAGCAGGTTTATTTATGGACCTGAACCATCTCCGCCTTGACTCCCCTCCTTCCCGCTGGTGGGCGCCCGTCTCCCCCAGACCTCTTTCTCCCTCCCCACCCCACCGCTCCTGCTGGAGAGGCCGCGGAGTCCGCGGTGCGATTCCTCCCTCGCGGTAGGGACGCGGTTCTGCCGGGTTGGTGCTGTCCGTGCCGCCTGGCAGATCCGCCTGGCTTCTGGCTTCCTGTGGGCAGAGCACTTTGGTCAGCCTGCAGCGGCGGGACAGAGCTCTCTCTCCCTTTGCTGGCATCGCCGGGCTGGCTTTGAAAGTTTCCCCTCCTTAGCTCTTGCCTGGCCGCGCGGGTAGTGCCCACAGATGTGCTGCTTCTCTGCCCGCGGCTCCTCCCCTGCCATTCCTCCTGGTGCCATCCTTCCTGGCTCACGTGGAACAGCCTATTTGGCATCTAGGAGGAAGCCTTGGCATGTTGGATTTTCCCAAATCCCTGGCCCGTGAATTATTTCAAGGCAGTCAAATCCCCTTTAGCTCAGACATAACCCAGTTCTGTTTGGAGGCTTTACATTTTTAAGGCATGCTGTTTTTAAGTGAACATGCCTGCTTTTGAGGTTGGTGGTTTGGTGTGGGGTTTGGTTTGGCTCAGCCTAGACTAATTTTAAAACTTTTTTACAGGCGAGCAATTGAAATTGTGGAGTCAGATGTCAAAAGCCAGACCCTCCTCAAACCACTGTCTGAATGTAAGTATTTATCTCCTTCCTCTCTTCTGTTTGGTTGAGACAGACTCACTATGAGGTTCAGGGTGGCCTTGACCTCCCTGTGATCCTCCTGGCTCAGCCTCCCAAGTGCCAGAGTTATAGGCATGCACCGCCATGTCCACCCTGTCTTCATGATTGGAAGTTTGACTTTTCTGAGGCAGAAGGTAGAAAGATGAAGAGAATATAGTTAAATCCATTTCAGACCTTATTTTGGTCTCCTACCATCATGGGATCCATGCCTTACTAGATAAAAGACAGGGTGAAGTTGGACCAGAGGGTTAGCTTAGTGGTTCCGGCGCCTGCCTCGCAAGCGCAAGGTCCTGAGTTTGATCCCGGTAACCACACACAATGCTGGGTGTGGAGACTCACGCCCACCAGCCATCAATACTACACACCACAGTGCCGGGCGTGGTGGCTCCCGCCTGTCATCCCAGCACTCAGGAGGCAGAGGCAGGAGGATTGCTGAGTTGGAGGCTTGCCTGGGCACCATAGTGAGCTCAGGGCCAGCCTGAGCTACAAAGCGAGACCGTCTCAAAAAAAAAAGACAGGGTGAAGTTTTCTTTCTAAGCTGCAGGGGTGAAAACTAGAGTATGGTTGGATCGGCCTCTAGGTGCATCGGTCAGGTGCACTGTTGATTTTTTTATTTTAAGTTCACGCTGGCGCTGAACTCACCAGCGATTCTCCTGCCTCTGCCTCCAGGGGGGAGGCAGTAGGCAC
>PVIC010051674.1:0-12406 GCA_004025085.1 Thryonomys swinderianus
AAAAAAAAAAAAAAAAAAAAGTATAAAGTCAGATTTGAGAACAAAGCTTCCAGGAAGTGGAAGCTGTTGCCTCTCAGCTTTCTGTCCCTATTTGAGCTGTGATGACAGAGCTCTCTGCTTTGCAACCTGACATTGAAAAAATGGTCCTGTAGGAAAATCATTATTCACTTGTGGAATAATTAGTAAAGAGACCAGATAACATTGGCCAATTCTTTGTGAATTAAATCCTTCACCTTTCTCATAACTTCGTTTTGAATTTGAAAAGCAAATGCCAGTCTTATGTAAGGATTCCTAAGAACAATTAAAGTGCAGCTGTGAGGTCAAATTTGTCACTTTTTAAGTTCCTTTCTTCAAGGCATTGTAATAGCTTTTTAGGCTAAATATAAAATAATTGGCTCCTTGCTCCTTCCCTCTATAGTGCTCATTACTCTTGTAGTACTCCACAATCACCTACATCTCCCTATATTTTTAATTCATGCATTTAAATCCTTGGGAATCAAGTAAGTACTCATAGTTTTCTTGATACATTTCACTAATCACAGCTCAGAAGATAATGGAGTCTTAATTTTTCCTGCTTATGCTGAGCATCAAGAATAGTAAACATGGGCTGGAGATTTAGCTCAGTGGTTCCAGTGCCTGCCTCACAAGCGCCAGGTCCTGAGTTTGATCCCCGGTAACCACATACAATGCTGGGCGTGGTGATTCACACCCACCAGCAATCAATACCACATACCACAGTGCCGGATGTGGTGGCTCACGCCTGTAATCTCAGCACTCAGGAGGCAGAGGCAGGAGGATTGCTGAGTTCGAGGCTTGCCTGGGCTACATAGTGAGCTGAGGGCCAGCCTGAACTACAAAGACCCTGTCTCAAAAAAAAAAAAACAGCGAACATATGAAAGATGTCATTTAGTACATCTACTTCTGTCATGTAAGACGGAGGGTGCCAAAAATGCTTAATCATTGTTATTCAGATATAAGTCCTCTCCTGAACTGGTACTACTATCATGTGCTGGCTTAATTCTCAGTAAACATTCTTTTTTTAAGGAGATTTATGTATGTGACGTGTATTTAGAGTTGGAAGTGACACCTCACTCTTGGACCATAATCCAATCCTATAATGCCAATTTTTTTTTAAAAATGTATCTTTATTGGTACATTGTATATATACACACATCATGATCACACACAATATTGAGAATTTGTACCAGCATATGACACAATTTAATTCTCACTTTTTCCCATTCCCCCACCCAACCTATAAGCTCCCATCCCTATATACATAAGATTTGTTTCCTTTTTTTTAATTACCATATTTTTTCTTCCCCTTGTTACTTACTCCTAGGCCCCATTTCTCTTTGAATATTTTCTGTTTCACAATATCTACCATATATTCTAGAGCTCATTTACATCTTCAGTTTCTCATACCAGAGAAAAGATATGATATTTACAGATCTGTGACCTATTTACTTCACTTATGAGTAGGCTAATTTTTAAGAAAATGAACCACAAAATGACATGTATTTGGTATCTCTCTTTGCTGCTAGTCACGATCATGCTACACATTTTCAGATAATAAGAAGTAAAGATAAGGCTTTGGGAATATTTTTTTCCTCTCCTAAATAGAAAAAGCAGGAAAGACAGTGAGAGCTCTTCACAGTCCTCCTTCCCTGCTGTCTGTGGCAATGCAGACAGGAAGCTCTGCACGGTAACCATCTTGGAGCAGAAGACAGGAAGGCTGAGGCCAGAAGCCAGAGCACTGAAGACAGCAGAGTGAACGTGGAAAAAGAAGTCTGGATGTTTATCTATATCTAAATCTATATCTATATCATCTATATCTATATTGATGATGTATGGGGTCTGTAATGATTAACTAGTAATTATACTGGACAATAAGAATTATCTCTTTCTAAAGCCACTTTGACTTATCACTTTCATATCATATTTTATAGCAAGTAAAAGGATCCTAATTGGAGACTGAGAAGATTTGAGACTTTAAAAATGTAAACTGGAGGACATGGAAGGTAATATTACAGAATAATTAGATGTTATTTATGCAAAGGGAAGAAGAAGCAACATAAGTATGGTACAGAGACAACACTTTTGATGTATAAATGCCTCTTTAAAATATATGATTCCATATATCATGCGTTTTCTGATGTTTCTGAATTTAGGCTCTAACTTTTCCTAGAAATTATAAGTTTTTATTTAGTTTTCTGTTTTAATGGTGAATCTAAAAGAAAAATTCTATTTTCTTCTATAATGTATATACAAGATTATATTCCTTTTATCTGTCAGTATATAGACATATTTACAGGATCTATCTACTTATATTTCATTATGTTTCAGTTCACTGAAATGATGTAACTTCATTTTAGTCTTGACGAGAACAAACAAAATGTAGTGTCAATTTCTAAATGAAACTAGACAAGAAAAAGAAAAGACATTCATTATTTTTGGCATAGATAATTCAGTGGAATAAGAACAAAGGGCCTGATTCATTCTCTGCTTTCAATCTGAAATATCCACTTAAAAAAATACTTCTCAAGTAGTTTCACTTTTTTATTTGTTATGTGTGTCTGATAATCAGGTTTTCAAAATCTCTTGACTTCTGACTTTTTTAGTTAGAGGAGAAGCATGATGCTTACTTAGCATTTTCTAAAATGTCACATTATTTCCTGAGATAGGATCTTCTTGAAATCCGGACAGATAATCCTCTTTTGGATTATAATATTACATAATTCCAGGTACTTTCCAAAACCAAATTATAGGGATAACCAGTATGTAGTATGATGATAATGATGATGATGATGATGATGATGATGATGTTCACTTACACATTTAGGGATAAACACTATCTGATGATCATCTTTAAAGTGATTTTGCTCTGAGAGTCCAGTACTTATAAGAGGAAGTAGAATTTCATGCTTTTATTGAGGAGATTCCTAGTCATTTTAATATGGTGATGAATCAGAAAATGAAATTCTTTTATGGTTATAATCAATTTGAGTAACAGCTGAGAAAGTACAATGGAAATCATATAGTTTTATTCTTATTCCATAAAAGTCATGAAATATTCTGACAGGGCAATTTCATCATTTTGCTTCTTCCTATAAATCTTTAAAAATCTTTTAAAATAATGAGCTAATTTCCTTACCACATAAACTAAATATACTCTTAGTGGTTTTGAAGTTACCTCTGTCCAAAATTATATCTATTTATTTAATATTGACTGAAGTACAAAGGAGAAAAATTTTTAAACATCAGTGCTGGCTTTGAGTAAGGCTGATCTTTCAACCTAGATATAACCTACTCAACTGTTAACTACAAAACTTACATATACACATCATGTACTACGCAATACTTTAAAAACGAATCACTACTACAAAGTGCTACAGCCTTTTTCACATTTTTTTCCTACTCACAAAAGAGACAGTGAAAGGTAATTTTAATAAGGATCTATCATGTTCTATATAACTACTTCTTTAGATCTCCAGGACTTTTTGCCGGACAGAATTTGGGACAATTATCTTGTCCTTGTGTTCAGAGATGATGTGCTGACAGGTTATTTTCTGAGAAATAACTGAGATATGTGACCTGCTGTTCTTGCCAGGAGAGAGGCTATTTTGTAGTTGACAGCAGTAGTCACCAAGGAGAGAACTTGACGTTGGAGGCCTTGAAGCCTTTGGGTCAGCTGAATCCGTCTTGTCATTCCTTTGGCTGGTTGGTACACTAGATCTGTCCTATTTTGGCATTAGATACCTACCCACCTTGTTGCAAAGTCTCTTGAGGCATTCTCTTTATCCCAGCCCCCATACAGACAATGGTTTACTGCTTTCTGCAACCGCAACCTTTGAATTCCAGCGCCATTTTCTCCATCCTGACACTGAAATATAGTGAGCTCCATTCTGAATGCACATAGGGCCTCTTATTTGGTTTTCTTTGCTGGAGAACTATTTTGTCATAATGTTGCCTACAGAAATTATTGGGCTAACAACTGTGTGCGTGCTAACTCATTCTTAGAATGCCTGAGTAGATATTTCTCTTACAGTGTCAGGTAAATATAATTCCATTGATGAATGATAGAAAAAAAGAAAAAATGTGTAGGTTGAAAAGCTTAGTTACAGGGTAATAATAATAACAATGTCAATAAAATTTGTGTTGCATTTTGATTGGTGCATTTCTTTCACATGGAGTACATACATTTCTCTGAAATACTGATGGTCAACAAAGAACAACTCACTGTTTTCTTAAAAGTCTATGAAATATTGTCAACAGCAATACTTTTAATTCGGTCTTAAATTTCTTAACTAGCCAATTTCTCTTCAAACCATAGAGAAATGGCCTTAATACCAAGAGTAGCACGAAGTATATCTCAATGTAATTTTTTTTAACTTCATACCATCCTAATGTCTTCTCTGTTTAATCTTTGTTGCTTCAGCTAGCTGTTCTTCCACCTATTTTACTTAAAATCTGCTGTAGTCCACTCTCATGCCTTTAGATGTTGCCTTCATTCAAACACTTTTCAAGTCTCTTTCCCTCTCTTCTGTCTCACCAGTTTCTGGACTTGAGGGTTACTGAAACACCACAGAAGCAAATTCTCTCTGGTTTCTTTGTTGTTGAAAATAGTTTCCTTTCCTGCTAGAAATCAGGATCAATGCCTCAGTCAGCTTGGAATCCTTTCTTTCTTGTACATCCTACATCCCATGAGTTATACATTTGTGAGTTTTTCCTTCCTTTACCAAATGCCTCTCTCTTTCACTGCCATCACCAACACCTTCACTTGGCTCTGTATGAAATCTTCTTGCCTGTCTGACAGTCTCCAAGTCTGTCTTCTATTTCAGCTACCAGTCTGTTCTCTGTACTGCTCTGTATTAACTGTGTAAAATGATGATTTCTGAATTATGTTTTTATTATTACAGTCTTCATTCCTGTCAAATCAAGAAGACTTGCTTCTTTGGCAGCAGCCCTTGAGTGTGGGGACTGCATGACTTCCACTGGCCTTTCCTGTGTGCGCTGCTCCTCTCCCCACTGAGCGGCAGTGTTTCCTGAGACACTCTCAGGGTTCCAAGTTCAAGATCAATGTTAAAACATTGTCTCTGGCCAACTAATTAAGGCCACATGATAAAACTATATCTCAGACATGATGTGAGGCAATATGGCTTTAGAGAATTTAAATTAAAATATACTCTATCATTCTGGATAGAAATGGTGCAAAGGGGAAAAAGATCACTAGATAATCATTATTAGATTATATATAACTATGTCAGAATTTCTAGTTAAAAATAATCATACTTTTAAAATGAATTTTAATTGAGACAAGTACAGTTTCCTGCTAAGGTCATAATATCCTTTGTGTCTACCAGAAATTGTCCTTGTTATTTCTTCAGGATTACTGATTATTTTCCAGAAAAAGCAGTAAGTAACACTGAGTAAGATGATTTTTTCCAGATCAGGTATTCCATGATTTATTTTATTACTGTCAATCATGTAAAAATCTTATTGAAAATGTGTAAAGGGTGTTATCTATCAAATTAAGAATGGACTCTATTAGATTTTAAATTGTGATTGTATGTACTCTCTGATTTTTAGCCTTTTGAAGTTTTACAATTTGTCTTCGATTTTAATGTCTCTGAAATTGAGTATTCTTTTCTTTTGCCAATGGTTATATTCTACCCTGTATTTTGTTAGTAATAGAGAATACAGACAAGTATATAACAAATGGGTAATTGTTATTACATTATAATTAAAATTTACATAGTAGTCACCTAGTAGTTATGTATTTGTTTCACCTCCAAAGACATTATTAATATATTAAAGTTTGGATGTGTAGGACAAACCTTCATGTTTAGAAAGATTTCACTAGAAACTTGTACAAACTTTGTAAATCTAGGCATTAATAATTAAAACAACAGAACCTTGGCCTGGTAAATTTAGAAATACAAATATTTCTATGTATCAGTAAATATAAATGCATTCCAATTATTTTCTTTTTTTTTCCTGCAAGAGACCAAAGTCAGTGGATATATAGCATGACTGAAGGAGACTCCTGGACACATGAGGTCACCTCTCCTATCTGGGTACATCTGCGGCTCTCTAGGTATTTTGAGGACAACATACACAGAGTATTGGAAATGAGGTCTTCTGAGAATAAAGGAGCAGATAAATCTAAGAATTATTAAAATTAAAAACAGAAAAGTACTTATATATATTTTCTATCTTTATTTTCTGGGAAGCCTCATGATGACTTGGAGAACTGCAGTGACAGAAATAATAAAATCATATGTGAAATGCTTTCCTTGCCTCAAATGAAAAGTTTTCAGAGTCATTTTGCTGACCCAGAGAATTGGTGTTAGCTTTGGATATTTTGGGTTTTATCCTAATTAATCCTCTTAACTTCAGAGTTTTGTCCATCAGTAATAGACTAAATGTACTGTGGGTGCACTACAGAGGAGCCAAGATTGCAGCGGCAGAACTGTAGCGAGAAGAAACAGAACATGGTTGAAAGGAATTTTTCCATAGCGAAGCACCCAGACTGAGCGCACTGCCAAGCAGAATGGACTGATTCAGCGATAATTCCTTTAACTTCAGTGGTGAATTGACAGGTAGATTACTTCGAAAGGGAAAAGTTCACTACAGCTTCCTTTGATTAAAGTGGGGAGCTTATAAAATACTTCCTCAGTTGAAGAACATGGATTATGGGAACTTGAGCAAGGCAAGTGTGTTCGCAACTGTGTACCTGAAATGTATGTGTGAGGCCCAGTGTGCAGGGTTTAGTTACTCAGGGGTCTAACAGGATGAACAGAGAATATGTGAAGAAAAGAGGAGTAAATTAGTTAAGAGAAACCAATGATGCCCAATACTTGGAAAATAATGTCAAGCAGAATGGGAAATAAAAAGTGTAATAATAAAATTCCCTCTTTAGTACCATGTGGTGAGAACACAGAGAATACTAACCCATTCTGTAGTGTGAATGGAAAATATGAGAGTCATATAAAGTTCTGTCTTCACCTGTTTTCTCGTTCCGTATGACTGCAGGCTGCTATGTCGTGTATAAGAAAGCTTTCTAGATCCTGTTTCTGGAGACTGAGAAAACAGAGACGGCGGCTCTGGCTTCTTGGCCTCTGTGGGGGCCTCTTGTTTCATCGCGGTTTAGCAGCAGAAGTCATCACACGGCAAGAGGGCAAGTGGGCGCGACCCGATCTGTGGTCATCTTCCAGGTTCACTTATATCACCATGGGGACGCATCTTCCGGACCTCACCAGTCTGGTTCTAACTACATCACAGACACTACATCACTAGATCCCACCATTAGACACTAGTAATGTATTAATTTGCAGATGGAGTTTCCAGCGTATGAACTTTTGGAAGAAGCATATTCAAACCATAGCAGGTTCCCCAGTTACCAGATTATCTATGTTGACTCACAAGAGAGAAGTATTTTCTACAGCTGAGATTATAGAGGAGGGTTTAAGTTACAGAAAATACAGCGAGGTCTAAGTGAGGCGGGATGTTGAGGCAAAGGAACAAGTAGTTTGGAATGTTTGGTTTGTAAAATGACATCTGTGAAGCAGCTGGGAAATGGGGCCGAAGAAAGAGAAATGAAGGCCGTGAACGCCATGAGCAAACACTGAGTTTTCATCTCTTCAGTGAGAAGGGCCCAAGAAGTGGTTTTACCAAGTCAGGTGGGTGGGCAGCACTGAGGATCAGGGTCATCACTGCGGTGTTGAGGGCTGTGAGGACGGAGGGAGTCATCATCTCGGTCAGGCTGACGTAGGATAAGGACGATTTGAACCAGAACAATCGTAACGGTGACTTAGGGTTATGGTTTGGGAATTGGATAGGATGCAAAGAGCAACTAGACTTGAGGGCAAACAGGATGCGGTGAGAGTGGAGAAGACAAGGAAGACGGCTGCCTTTTTTGTTTACCTTCTTAGTGGCTGTAGATTGTAATTATATTTACTAAGAAGACAAATATATAAACCTTGATAAATCAGATCAAAAAGGTGATGATTTCATTTTTGTATATGTTGAACTAGAAGCACCCATCATTTATTTAGTTTGTAGAAACTTTCAGATGGTTTGTTGTCTGAAGGAAGAAAAGAGGGTGGAAAGTGGTCTGTAGGATCTCTATGGTCTGTAGATGGGAACTACAAGAAAAGCGGGCATGTTTCCTCTATTTAAGTGCTTTGTTTTATCACTAAAACAGTAACCAGAATTTTCTGTATCACAAAGAAAAATACAATATGTAAATATATTTTCTCTTAAGAAATATAAATCAAGAAAAAAAGCACTGAATGAAACCAACTCACTATATTATGAGATTAAATTAATTTTTTGGCTTTTAAAAATATTTTTATCTTTATCGGTACATTGCATATACACATCATATCATGATCACACTTGATATTGGGAATTTGTACCAGTATATGAAAAATTAATTCTCTTTTTTTCCCATTCCCTTATCCAGCCCCCAACCCCCAAACTCTAAATACCTAAGTTTTGTTTCCCTCTCTTATTACCATCACATTTTCTCTTTATCCCTCCTTACTCATACCTCTACCACATTTCCCTTTGAATATTTTCTATTTCACAATAATATACATTCTAGAACTCATTAACATCTTCAGTTTTTCATACCAGAGAACAGATACAATATTTACACATTTGTGATCTATTTATTTCACTTGTGAGTATGTCCTGAAGGTATGTCCATTTTAGTATAAATGTCTCAAATTTATCATTCTTTAAGGCAGAGTAATACTCCATTTTATACAAAAACCACATCTTTTTTTATCCAGTTTCCAGTTGATGGACATCTGGGCTTTTTTCAAGACTGAGCTATTATAAACTGAGCTGCTCTGAACATGGGTGCAAATATGTCACTATAATATGATAATTTTAATTCTTTTGTGTATATTCCTAGACCTCTCTAACATGAGACTGAATTAATTTTTAAAAGTACATGCACATGCATATTATCTGGCATAAGAAAGGGCAGTGCCCAATTAGGATCTGGTGCCTGAATTCACTTCCAAAATCTCTGGTATTTCATGCCTTCAGCTTTATTTTAATTTTTTTTTTTTCCTGAAGACTTTCATAGCACTTTAAGTACAGTTATACTACAGGTTGTTTTTATTGTTTTATAAATTATTAAACTGAATTTTAATGCACTCAGGTGAAAGAGGATCCTTTGTTACTAGCAGGAGCACAGGCTTGTCAGAACATAATGCCGCTCCTCCTTCCTCAGTGCATCTGGGACCATGTAATTTCCGGCTCTTCTCTAAGGTCAAGATGACTGTGCAAGGAAAATGTTTGAATTGAGTTAGTACAGTGAGTCATTCATGATAGCAAAACCGGAGACACTCACAGAAGAGGTTTTCCAGAGCTGCTTCAGAAAGTGGCAGGATATTTTAAAGGGCTTCCTGGCCATGTGTCATTCACTGTAATAATTATTTAAATTGAAACATTCACCTTGCAGTTTGCTCACAGCTCATAAGTCTGTTATAGGTGATTCTCTAAGTGTGATCCCTGGAACAGAATCATGCATATTACTTGAGAATTTGTTCTAACTTTTTTGTTCTCATTCACATCCAATGAACCAGGAACTCTTTAAGTGAAGCCAAACCACCTCTGCTTTAATCGGCCCTGTTGGTGATTCTGAAGCCTTGTGGAGTTTAACAACTACTGTGTTGAAATTTACTGAAGCAGTAATTTATGCTTTGGTCAGGGTTACATCATTAAAAAAACAAAGAAAAATCACAATGAATATAAAATGCAATGATTGAATTGGAGATTTAGATCAGTGGTGCCACCCCTCCCTGACAAACCAAGGTCCTAAACCCAACCAAGAGCTTTATTACTCAGCTGAGGGCCATCCTTCCATGCAGAAGAAGGCGTATGCGCACTTAAAATAACACACAGTATTTAAAAGCAAAATTGCTAAGAAAACTAGGACTAGAGGTCCCATTCAACACTGCTATACCCCTGCTAGGAATATACCCAAAGGAATTTTAAAAATCACATTGGAAAAGCACATGTACACTTTTGTTCATAGCAGCTCAGTTTGTGATAGCCCAATCTTGGAAATAACCCAAATGCCCATCAACTGAAGAATGGATAAAGAAGATGTCTTTTTTTTTTTAAATGGAGTATTACTCTGCCATAAAGAATGACAAGATTGATTAATTTATGTGCAAATGGATACACCTGGAGGACACACTAATAAATGAAATAAATAGATCACAGATAGGCAAATACTGGATCTTCTCTTTGATATAAGTACCTGTAGAGATAAAGGAGCTCTAGAATGTATGATAGTTTTTGTAGAATGGGAAATATCTAAAAGGAATTTGGTGTGGGAACATAATGAGGGGAAGGAATAAATATGATTTGGAAAAAAATAAAAGAGTATGTATATAGGGGGTGGGGAGGGTGTGGGTGGGCAGCGATGTGGGTAAAAATGAGAATTGACCTGTGTCACATATTGGTACAAATTACCCAATGTTTTGTGTGATTGTGAGCTGTGTATAAAGTTTACTGAATAATGCAAAAATAAAAATAAAAATAAAATAAAAGCAAAATTGACTAGCCCCAACTTTTACCAAGAGGTTTC
Source organism: Thryonomys swinderianus (assembly GCA_004025085.1). Lineage (NCBI taxonomy): Eukaryota > Metazoa > Chordata > Mammalia > Rodentia > Thryonomyidae > Thryonomys > Thryonomys swinderianus. Next base: position 10,613 of record PVIC010051674.1, read on the forward strand.
TATGTAGAGATCATTAGATCATTTTATTGTTAAAAGAAGAAGTTATTACTGAAGCCAATAGCAACAATTAGCCCAATGGCTACTATAGAATAGTATGTTTTAAATACAGTCTGTGGCTGCGTGCTTTGGTTGTTTTTCTTAATAAGATATTTGATGCAATTTTATTTTAATCCTCTAACTTTGGTTACATGTCTCTATTTTATTGAACTTGTTAGAAAACATCTAAGTGTACTAAACTTTTGTCTCTGTATTAAAGTATTTTGAACTACTTTTCTGGAGTTAGTTATAAAAATAAATATCTATAATATACATTTATAGATCACCACATTCATGTACATAATTTGTTTTCCAACTATACTTTTTTATACCCATCCACTCATGTATGTACTTTGTACACATATGTTTTCCTTTTAAATTTTTCACTTAGCTATGCTAGAGAAAATAAAAAATATATGTATAGTTATAAATAGAAGTCAGTTCAGGATGTGTGTATGGTAGAGGGGAAGAAATGAAAAAATTCATAATTTTATGAAAAACACTTCAGGGCCTTATCTCTCTCCATAAATTTGCATAGTCTTAGGGTACACTGATACAAAAACTTTCTGCATTTAAAAATGTTATAGCAGTGGGCTGGAAATTTAGCTCAGGTGGGACCGCACCAAACTTGGACACACAAGGGCCCAAGTTCGATCCCCAGTACCGCAAAAAAAAAAAAAAAAAAAAAAAAAAAAAAAAAAAAAAAAAAAAAAAAAAAAAAAAAAAAAAAAAAAAAAAAAAAAAAAAAAAAAAAAAAAAAAAAAAAAAAGTTACAGCAGTGTTATAAATGTTCTTTAATGAACTACTTCAAAAATCACTTGTAAATTAGCGTATAAAATTTACCTGGACTTAGTAACACATGTGCACAACCTGAGCCACACAGAAGACTGAGGCAGGAGCATTTTAAATCAAAGCCAATCTGAACAAGGAGAAGGAAGCAGAAGTGAGAGCAGCAGAGGAAAACGGAAGAGGAAATTCTTAATGAAAATCATTTTAACTTTTTTAAGTACAAAAAAATCCTTTGCTGCATTTAAAATTCTAATTTTTTTCAGTTTTCCAGTAAACATTATTAAAAAGAGTAATTCAGTTCACTAGTCTCTTAAGTTCACACTTTCCATTTAACGTTCTACAAAACCATCTATTGCATGAATTAAACATATATACTTAAGCTATGTTAATTTGGGCTCCCTAATGTTTTGAGATATTGATTTTAACACTGATGAATCAAGATAAAGGAATATAAGTTACAAGAAAAATTAACTTGTTCTTTAAAAAAATTCTGTCCTTTGTGCAACCATTGTGGAGATCTGTGTGGAGATTTCTCAGAAAACTAGGACTAGGGGTCCCATTTGACCCTGCTATACCCCTGCTAGGAATATACCCAAAAGAACTTAAAAACTCACATTGGAAAGACAGATGTACACCCTTGTTCATAGCAGCTCAGTTCATGATAGCTCAATCTTGGAAACAACCTAAATGTCCATCAACTGGAGAGTGGATAAAGAAGATGTGGTTTTTTTTACAAAATGGATTATTACTCTGCCATACAGAATGACAAGATCGATCCATTTAGGTGCAAATGGAGACATCTGGAGGATATACTAATAAGTGAAATCAATAGATCACAGATAGACAATTCCCGGATCTTCTCTTTGGCATGAACACCTGTAGATGCAAATGAGTTCTAGAAAGTAGGACAGCTTTTATAGGGTGGAATATTTCTATAGGAAACTTGGTGTGGGAATGTGATGAGGGGAA
>PVIC010051675.1:0-12396 GCA_004025085.1 Thryonomys swinderianus
TGCTTAAATTATCTGAGTGGTTTCACTGTGGAAATAGACTGTATTTAACCACCTTTCTTTTGAAAATAAGAAGCATTTAAAAGGAAAGAAATAAATGGAAACATTTTGTAAAGCCATAATGTATTTAATCTTTGGATATAATTGTGTGAGCACACATATATAAAATATTCTACTTTCATCAACTAGAAAAGCCTAAAAGTGATCTATAAGAACCACTCTATGAAAAATAAACATTTCTACTCATAACAAAAAGAAGCAAAATCTCAAATATTGGCCTTCTGATGAAAGAACACAACTTCACTTATCATCTGAACAGAGACTGCCTGAGGATGACCAAGATGTTTAATTCACATGCCAATTTATAAATATAGAAGAACAGGTCTTACTGTGTGACAAGTATAAATGTGTTAAATGAATGCATAAAAAATAAGAGTTTTTTACATTAAATACCAGTGAACAATCCAAAATATTTTAAACAATTCATTTTATAGTCACATTGAAGAGAATACAATTCAAAGGCTTAAATTTAATAAAATAACAGCATATTCTCTGAAAACTGTAATTCAGTAATAGGGGAATAATAATGCCAAAATTTCACAGCCATTTATAAAACAACCATCAAAATGTTTAGTAATAAGGAAAATATTTATATGAAAAATTAGGTAAAATTAATATGAGTGAAGATATTGCCATTGAATTTCAGTGATATAAATGCGTGAGGAAAAAGAGAAAAATGTTTAAATATTAATAATGAGTATTTCTGGAAGATATTCAATTAATCATGCTTTCTTCTTTCCAACATAAATACTGTTTGACTGTGTATATGCTAACTCTAAAGTTCAAAAATCTGGTCTTAAGGAAACCTATGAAAAATGACTTAAACTTAAAAAAGAGGTATAATGTTTTTCATAAAATTTGTTTAGTTAATATTTGTTTAATTTTCTGATTTCATAAATTACAGGTTTTCCCAAGTTAATCTGTCCCTATTTATACCCAAGGTAATCTTAAGTTTATAATTTTGAAAATGCCAAAAAGTAAACTTTTTTCACAAATATAGTCATTAAAATTATGCACAATTCTTTGGATGCCTCCAAAATGATTAACAAAATTCAAAATTCTAGACAGAATTTCATTTTTGGACCATCAGATTCAATTTAAGAAAAATTTAAAAAAATTACTGATTCATTTACACCTGCATCATCAAATGACTATTTTACCTTAAGAGAGTTGATAATTTAGAAGCATTTCAGTCTCTGATGAATTTGTATTTTCTTCTCAAAACTAGTACATTTATATTATTACAAACTAATACTTTGCTATATCCTAGTTATGTAGAATTTGATTCATGTCTTGTAAATTCCTTCTCAATGCATAATTTTCATTTTTTATTCTCATTTATCTCAATGAGAAAGGAAAAACAAAGTCTAGTGGGAAAAGATCAAGCGTTGCTATCTACATAATAAATATAAAATATAAGCAACTGCATGTCAGGCAGGTTCCCAGAATTGAGAGAGAAAAGGAAGAGAAAGATAGAGAAAATGAGTTTGCCAATATTTTAAAAAGTTAAGACAGGTCAAGAGGATGAGCCATAAGCCAAAAAAGATTCTTACTACTTTGAAGAAAATAATACATGGTGTAATAACTACTGAAGACAACAATACACAGTAAATAACTATTGCAATTCTTTTAGTATCTGATTATGAAATATATTTTCATAAATAAAAATATTTTTGAAAGACTGACCTGAAGAAGCTCTTAAAAATAATTGTTTAAATTTTGCATCTAACACTAAATTTTAATTTTTAATATTTTAATAATGTTACTCCTGAGAGAGGAAGTTTATAATACTATTAACTCACTTTCACAAAAGGCTAATATGTTTCATTATGAACACAATGGTGAAGAAGAATGGAGGGTGTCTCTTTTGCACTTTCAGAATATTTCTGGAATTTCATATATACCTTGATTGTGCATGCAAAATTTACAGATACAGTACCAGGTTTTTTTTTTTTTTTGAGACAGGGTCTCCCTTTGTAATTCAGGCTGGCTCTCAGCTCACTATGTAGCCCAGGCAAGCCTCAACTCAGCAATCCTCCTGCCTCTGCCTCCCGAGTGCTGGGGTTACAGACATGAGCCACCCACCACACCTGGCACTGTACTATGTGGTATTGATTGCTGGTGGGCGTGAGTCACCACGCCCAGCATTGTATGTAGTCACCAGGATCGAACTCAGGTCCTTGCGCTTGCAAGGCAGGTGCTGGAACTGCTGAGCTAAATCTCCAGCCCAACAGTACCAGATTTTAAACTGAAATGCTTGGCCCAAGTCTGCTGCACATTTTAATCATGGTAGATAAAGAAAACTATCAGGCAATAAAGTTCCCTCACCAACATCAATAACAAAAATGTTTCCAAGATTCTCTTAGTCAACTAGCCTACTCATGGAAAGGACCATGAGGCCCAAAACTTCCCAGTAGACAGAAAATGAGAAGCCCACAGAATGATGTAAAAAGCAAGTGAGAGTAAATCCTTATCTAACTGGAGTGCTAAATGCCTTCCAACCCCACCAGAAGTCTCACTAGAAATCTCACTTAGATTGATAATCATTCATGAAAGATTCCTAGCTTCATAAATCTAGCAAAACAAACTCATTACAAAATGTAATAGGATATTGTGAAATTCTTACTTTTCAGATGAGTTGTCACCTTCAAAGAGACTTTCCTTTTTAGTATATGTGCTGCCGAAGCGAGCACGAGACTTTCCTTTTTAAAAAATATTACAAATATGCAAAGATACCAGATACCATATTTTGAAACTAAACAATACAAGTGAATTTCAGTTATAGGACAGAAGTCTCATGCAACATCTAGATTTTGCTACATGAAGTGTGGTTCTCAAACTAAGAGGAAGGTATCACCTTTTAATTCCAGATGACCTGCCACATTAAATTTCCTGAATTAGAGTCTACATTTTAAGAAGATATTCAGGGAGTCCATAAAGTCATCAAAGTCTGGAAAGACTGTATTAGACAGATATGCTTTTATTTGTTTAATAGGTGCATGGAACGGATCATACAGATAAAAACTAAAGAATACTTGAATCTCAAAATTTCAGAACAAGATGATCAGTGTTTCCTTCCTTCTTTAATATGTAGTTTGGAACAGTGTAACTGAAAGTTTCTTAACAAATAATTATTTAAGATATTGTGCTAAATCTATAATTATAAAATTGTTGAAAAATATTATATTCATTGAAATTCTAGTATAAATTTAACATGTTATAACATGCTGGATGTTATAGAAAATATAAACAAGGAAATGTATTATGGTTTCATATTAATTTGATCAAATATTAGAGACATCCAGAGAAAAACATGCAATAAGTCATAGTCCTATGTGTGTTTTTCCATTTCTTCTTCCTCTTTTCTGAAAATTACATCCCTTCTCTTCATTTTCAGTCCAGCTACAGAAAATAAGGCCCCATTAGGAGTATTGTCATTCACTAGGCATTTGTTCAAAGATTCACATATGATCTGAATTAATCTAATAGAGTTGAACCCCAGGACTTGTTTATAAAATACCAGAAATAAAACAAGAAAAAAATCTACTTACCAGCCAAAGATTTAGCTCAGTGGTTCTGGCACCTGCCTACCAAGTGCAAGGTCCTTGTTTCAGTCCCCAGTAACCATATGCAACAATACCAGACCGGGTAACTCACACCCACCAACAATAAGTATCACATACCACAGTGCTGGGCGTGGTGGTTCACGCCTGTAATCCCAGCACTCTGGAGGCAGAGTCAGGAGTATTGATGTGAGTTTGAAGCTTACCTGGGCTACACAGTGAGCTCAGGATCAGCCTAAACTACAAAGTGAGACCCTGTCTAAAAAAAAAAAAGGGAAAAAAAAACTACTTACTTAACCATAGGATCATGTGAGCTTTGAACTTTCTAAAGACCAATATATGTATTCTAAATTACATCAAAAGAAGAAAAAATTGAGAGATGAACAAATATTAAGCCTTGGAACAGGACATAGCTAGTCTTTAAAATAAAAAGCTGAATTTTCTGTCACTTCCCATTGAGGAAATCTTAACTTCTTTAATATATTGACTTTTTCATATTAAATATAACATGTAGGAAGAAATAATTTTTCTTTTTTGAGATAGGGTCTCGCTTTGTAGTTCAGCCTGGCCCTGAGCTCACTATGGAGCCCAGGCAAGCCTTGAACTCAGCATCCTCCTGTCTCTGCCTCCTGAGTGCTGGGATTATAGGCGTGAGCCACCACGCCTGGCAGGAAGAAATAATTTTTTTTTTTTTTTTGCTTTTTGAGACAGGGTCTCGCTTTGTAGTTCAGGCTGGCCCTGAGCTCACTATGGTGCCCAGGAAGCCACCGCGAACTCAGCAATCCTCCTGTCTCTGCCTCCCGAGTGCTGGGATTACAGGCATGAGCCACCACGTCCGGCATTAAGAAATAATTTTTAAAATGAATACTTCAGTCGGAAAATAGAATTTGAGTTGTGTTCTCAGTAATTGGTAAAATTTTGATGGAGGAGGTCAGATTCTTGCATAATGCCTGAGACTATATACCAAGCATTCTAAGACCAAAAGGACATGAGGGAAAGAGAGGCAAGGGAGGCCAGAAAAGACTAAGATGTTACATACACCAACTCCCCACAAGGAATGTAATCAACATGTGTGTATAAATGTTTTTCAGAAAGAAGTACAAAAGGAATCCTTTATTGCTTGAATCCTACCAGTAAGTAAGACTTGTATAACACTGATTTTGCGGACATTCAACCATTGTCTCTAAAACCATCAAGTCTCTAAATCTCTCTTTATGGTGTTGACTCAACACTTTAGATTTCTACTTAAGATTGCATTTATTCTGCCTATTTGATTCTTGGTTAGAACTTTTTGGTTCTTGAAAAAACTCTCCCACCAGCCACCCTCCATCCCATGGTTACAAACACTGCTCAGGAGCCTTCCTTAATTCCCAGGAGCCAGTAGGAATGCACCTACTATCAAAAGTAAACACAAACAGCATCATGTTTTTACTACTTTGCTTCTATATTTCCTTGGAGTGACACCTGAATATGTTAATGGATTAGCATACCAAAGTTTATCTCTAGGTAAGACACAATTCCAAATTCATAAGATTTATGCTACTATGACTACTTTCCAAATTTAAAGTCGCTCCAAATTTAAATCTTTATTTTTAATAAATTGAGTTTATGGGTACATTTTAGGAATGCATTATGATCACATTCCTCATTGACAATTTTACTTGTACATAATATATCTTGATACTTAGTTTTTCCCACTGTCCAGCCCTCTCTTCAATCCCCCACTCCCCCTACATATATAAGCTTTGTTTCTATATTTTCCTTTTTACCATCAAATGTTTCCCTTTCTCTTCTGTTTTCCCCACCCCCACCTCTCAGCTCAAAATCATAATATGTCTGATTATATACATAAACTGATGAATCCACTCACTGTAGCTATACCTCTGTTTAAAGGTAAATATCGTTTTCTGCTTTCTATAAGCCTAGGTAGATATTACATAATCACAATGGGTCCCCTACAACCCAGGTAGAGTAAGCAGGCCTTTGAGGAAGGAGAACAATGTGGGTTACAATAACTTCTTCTGAGATGAGAATATGTAGTTGATTTTCCATTGAAGATAATATTAAAAAGAAAAACAGAACAAGAAGAGGCTATATTTCTTGTAAGGCTAGAAACTCAAAAATACTTCTCCACAGCAATGTGGTAAATAACTATGATCAATTTCATAAGACACAGGAAACAAGATATATTTTAGGCATAATCATTGTTAGCTATTGGTTTCCAGCTGTGAGGAGGGATATCGTTAGTGTATTTTCCTCCCTTTCTCTGCTCTGTGCCTGGCAACCCAAAGACTTGGGTTTTTTGTTTGTTTGTTTTATTACATTTTCTTTTTATCCCACACAGAAAGTAAAACACATATTCAAACTTAAAAAAAAAACTAAGAATTTTAAGAAGATGCAGACATATGCTGTCAATGTAAGTTTTTCCGAATGTATAAAACATTTGAATCACTCAAGACAAAGGGAAGTTACCAGAATGACACAAAAAGAACAAAAGAAAAGAAAAGACATATGGAAAATCTTTCATTCAAAGAACAAAGAAAAATTAATTTCAGGTTGAGATTTCCATCAACCATCAACCTTGAAAATTATATGCCCAAAGAAAAGAATAGAATAATATGATCAATATGATAAAACTTCTCACATGCATCCCTATCAAAGTTTGTATTAGAGAAATGAAGCCAATTGAGAGACACAGAGAGACTGAAGTGGGATTGTGGAGGCTGGTAAATAAACTCTGCAGGGCACATCAGCAAACTGATCAGAGACGGTCTCCCCACACTATGGGGAATAGGCTAGTTTACTCAGAATCTATGGATTTTAATTTTAATTTCATCTAAAATACAGCATCAGAACGATATCTAGACTGATATCTGAGTACCACATCCTGGGCCAGTTGATGTGGAAAATTAACCATCAGAAATGCATTATCATTAATTTCTTGCAGACAAATTATACAATCTGCCACCTAATCTGGATTTTATAACCATCTCCCTAAGGCAAGGCTAAAAGACTAGAATAATTTTAATATTTTGGGCATGAATAGCTCTGGATAAGAAGAAAATACTGAACAGAGACAGGCTGCTCAAATGGAATAGTGGGAGGGAGCGAAGCAGCTGCTTTAGATATGTAGAGCTACAGTTAATAGAATGGATATTGCAAGAAGATAACCAAATGCACAAGTCTAGACTTCATGAAAAGTCAGACTCTAAAATATTAAGTTTGAGATTCATTGATGTATTGATGATTATATAAAATGTCTAATGAAGAGAGAGAAAGCTCCATCAACCTGCCTTGGGTGGACCCAAGGTTTCGGGAAAAAACAGAAGGACCTAGTACAGAAAATGAGGCAAAATGGCAGAAGAGGAGCAAGGAGGTGAGCTTACAGAAGCCAACACAAAGAAATCTTTCAAGAAGCTTTTTTTTTTTTTTTTTTCTGACACAGGGTCTTGCTTTGCAGTTCAGGCTGGTCCTGAGCTAACTAGGTAGTCCAGGCAAGCCTCAGACTCAGCAATCCTCCTGCCTCTGCCGCCCAAGTGTTGGGATTACAGGCGTGAGCCACCACGCCTGGCACTGTGGTATATGGTACTGATTGCTAGTGGACATGAGTCACCATGCCCAGCACTGTGGTATGTGGTTACCAGGGATCAAATTTGGGACCTTGTGTTTCCAAGGCAGGTGCCAGGAACACTGAGCTAAATCCCCAGCCCCAAGAAGGACTATTTGACTGAGACATTCACAAGAGACAATATAGAAAATAATCAATGGAAATTACTCTGGAAATTTTCCAAATTAATATACAGTCTTATTTTTAAAAAGGAAAATAAAGATAGCTTAAAAGAATTTCTTTATCTTTTCTTGGAGTATCATAAACCTCATAGTCAATATGTTACATTTTCTCATGTCTGTCTGCATCATATTAACTTCCCTGATAGTTCTGATAGTTTATAGCAACTTTTTGCCTGACAAGACTAAAAGAATGTACCCTACAGGGCTGGGGATTTAGCTCAAGTGGTACTGCACCAACCTTGGATGCACAAGGGCCCGAGTTCGATCCCCAGTACTGCCAAAAAAAAAAAAAAAAAAAGAATGTACCCTACATATACATGTTCTGTAATTCCTGAGAATTAATTTGAGGTTCCCAAGAGCCATAAAGAATGAAAGTTCTGGGCCAGAGATTTAGCTCAGTGGTTCCTGTGCCTGCCTCGCAAGTGCAAAGTCCTGAGTTCGATCCCCAGTAACCACATACAATGCTGGGTGTGGAGACTCACACCCACCAGCAATCAATACCACATACCACAGTGCTGGGCGTGGTGGCTCACGCCTGTAATCCCAGCACTCGGGAGGCAGAGGCAGGAGGATTGCTAAATTCGAGGCTTGCCTGGGCTACATAGTGAGCTCAGGTCCAGCCTGAACTACAAAGCGAGACCCTGTTTCAAAAAAAAAAAGAATTAATGATAGTTCTTCCCTGGACAAATAAATGGAGAGAATTAGACTGAAAAATAGCCTACAGAAACTGTTTTATTTCTAAGCCATGAAGATTTCAAGTTCACAAAGCAGATAATCATAATGCTGATTTAAAACATACCAATTTTAAACTGAAAACACATATATACTTATGCATATACCTGAAAATTAAATGAGAGAAGATTCTACATCATATCTTTGTGAAGACCCAGAGTTTACTCTGATAGTAAAAGTATCTGGTCAAGAATCATACCAGTGGACCATGGGTATAGGGTCAGAAAGTCCCCCTAAATCTGTATTGTCAGGATATCTTAGTTACTTGTCTTGTTGCTGAGATGAAATACCTGTCATCTCCAAGTTAGGAGAAGAAAAGCTTATTTGACTTACAGTTCATAGAGGTTTAAGTCCACAATTGGTTGGATCCAAGGCAATGTGGCACATGGCTAAGGGGCAGAGCAAAAAAGAAACAGTTCATTGCAAGCAAGGACAGTAAAACCAACAAGTGTCTTAACAGTGTTTCTCTGCTCTTTTCCTCTTAACAAGACTACACACGGAAAGTAGCACCCACATCTTTAATCCTAGTGCCTTGGGTCTAGTATTGCACCATGAATCAATCCTGGTGTCTCACATTTTAGATCCAGCCATCTCTGTAAACTCCCTCCTATGAACACACAAGGCTTTGGCGGACATCAGGACAGCAGCCATACACGGGGACGTGACTGCTGAGTAGCTACATGATTCATACAATAAGAGGTGCTTGGTTCTACATATGTGCCACAAGCTAAGGTTTGGATATAACTGCACATGTAGCGAAGATGCCCTAAAAGTGGGGAGTGGTCGACTATCTCATCAAATCCTACTTGTTGTTTAATTTGAAAACTTGAAAACATCCGTCTAAAGTACTCAAGGTGAAATGGCTTTAAGTAAAAATTTAATATAGAACATTAATAGGAGGTAGAAGAAGAATAAAAATTGCATGAAGAAAATGTGAAGAGTTAAAGAAAATATAGTGGGAATAGAAGACAGAAAAGCAGGGAATGGAAGACAGAAAACCAGACCACTAAAAAGAACAGAAAAACAAATGGAAAAGCCAGTCATCGCTCTTAATCAGTCACCAGGATTACACTGTGTCAGAGAAGGCTGGACTGGAGCCTGGGCTTCCAGCCTCTGGAGACTCCCATTCAACAGGAGAAGTGGCCCAACAGCCACTTCAGAGAGACTCTGGGAATTGTGACCTGAGGTGAGTCAAGTTTACTTCAGATCAGAAGAGTAAAAGGCAGTTTTTCAAGAGAACTGGAATCTATGATGAGTTTTGTTAAAGATGAACAATGAATTCCAAATAGCCAGAGCTAGGAAGGTACGCAGTAGAGAACTACACAAAATTTGCAGAACGTTTTGGCATTTTAGAAATAAGGAGATCACATTGATATCTGATTCTTCTTGCAGTGACTAAGATAAACAATGGTAGGAGGCATAATAAGATTAGGCTTAGCATGATCAAGACAAATAATTTTGGGGAATTGAAAGTAATTTAAGGGTTAGAGGAAGAGGGAGTCATGATATCTCAAATTTGCTCTTTGCTCCTGACAGTGGATAATTTCTCAGGCCAAAATATTTCGGGATCATCTACTTTTGGATTTATCAAATTTCCATTTTACTTTATACCCAAAATCAAGGAATGCATCACAAACAAAATATTCTTGCAACACAAGGTATTCAAAAATGCATACAGAACTATGAGAATTTTATAAGACCATCTAAGAAAAAAGTGTGGAAAACATTTAACAGTTCACAGGAGAAATTGAGAATGCCAATAAATGTATGAAATAGGCCAATAAATATGTGAAAATACATTCAAAGTCACAAGCAATCAAATAAATGAGAAAAATAACAAGATATTCTTTCATATACAATAGATACTCTAAAAGTTTAAAAAATTGATAACATCATGCATTTAGAGATAGCAAGGAAGCAAAAACTGAGATATGTTTTTTCATAATGTATAATATCCTTTTTTCATAATACATACCATTCTTGACCCTGAGTGTATTCTGAGATCCACAAAACCCAATTTATGAAAAATTGCTTTCTGATGCCTGAAATAAAATAATAAATAAAAGAAAAATGAAACTGTGTGAAAAATTATGTATTATTTCACTTGAAAATACTGCTATCAGAAAAAAAGGTATATATTTGAGCTTCTTTCTACAAATTACAAATAGAAGCAAAAAAGTGCACACTGCCCATCTTTTGTGAACACAGGCGTGGAAGTACTGATGTATAAAGGCGAACTATAGGGAGACACACCAACTTCAAAGAGAATAACTTTGTATAAAAAAACAATAGAAAGTTAACCACCTTTAACTTATTTAACCAAACCAATCTGAAATAAGTACTATATAATAAAATTTTTGTTCAATCTGTGAAGTGAGCACTTTAATGTTTATTGCATAATTCTCAGTACTTACTGTGTGTGGACTGTTTCGTTTCTCAAACTCTACTTCTGTGTTTCAGAAAAAATAAAAGTCCACGAAATATATTTCTGGTCTCTTAAAAGCAGACGTTTTGTCAGTTAGTATTCAATGACTTTTTAAATAGACCATTCAATTAATACGATTTGACTAAGTGGATAATAAATTTAAAAAGAATCAATGAATGAAACAATGTATTAAAGAAGCAAAAGGATGAACTAGAATACAAAATTTATTTTATAAGTTGAGTTTACTGGTATATTTTAGGAATACATTGTAATCACATCCCACATTGGGAATTTGTACCTGTACATGATGTATCTTGATTTTCATTTCTTCCATCCCCTGCCCTCCTTTCAATCGCCTCCTCCCCCTTTCAAACAAGTTTTGTTTCCATTTTTTCCTTTTTACCATCATTTTTTTCCTCTCCAAAGAAGGTAAATAAACAAATTAAATAAATGAATTCTTACAACATTTACCACTATTATTGCATCCTGGGAAAAAGACAGTGTATACAGAGAAAGATAGGCTAGTTTACTTTTCACTGAATATTTTCATGACACATTTTATTTTTTGAAATGAGGCAGAACTATAAAGCTCAACACTCTACCTCCCACCCAAGTTTTTCTGCTTCATTTCTTTTCTTTTTAATTGAATTCTTTATTGGATCGAACTCAGATCCTTATGCTTGCGAGGCAGGCGCCGGCACCACTGAGCTAACCCTCCGGCCCTATTGGTACAATTTATATACATCTCACAATCACACATAACATCGGGGAATTTGTACCAATATACAACACAAGTTAATTCTTATTTTTACCCATATCCCTACCCACCCACACCTCCCCACCCCCTATATACATGCTCTTTTATTTTCTTTCAGAATCCTATTTATTCCTTTCCCTCATTACATCCCTACACCAAATTTCCTATGGAAATTTCTCGTTCTACAAAAACTGTCATACTTTCTAAAGCTCATTTGCATTTAGAGGTGCTCATATCAAAGAGAAGATCCAGTATTTGCCTATCTGTGATCAATTTATTTCACTCATTAGCGTGTCCTCCAGGTGTATCCATTTGCACATAAATGAATCAATCTTGTCATTCTTTATGGCAAGTTTTGTACCCACTAATCGCCCTTCCCATATGAAAAAAAAAGCACCTAAAAGTTAAATAACTTTCTCAAGTCTACAGGATATACTATAAGAGTCAGAATAAGGGTTGAAATTGTGGTTGTCTCTAAAATCAAGCTCAAAGAAGATGTCTGAGGCATTGTTGAATGCATAATGTATTCTATAACCATGGAAATAAATGATACCAGTCAAGAAGAATGTATAAGAGGAATGCAAGCCTAGAATGTATTCATATGGAATGTTAATCTTTAAAGGTCAATGACACATTAAGATTCAGAAAAGGAGATTAAGGAAGAAAATTTTTAAAAAAGAAATTTGGTATCCTACCAGCCTGTCCAATATCATTGGGAGAATTAACATTTTCTCAAAGATTCTAGAAGGAACCAGGTACAGGAAGAAAAGTAAAAGAAAAATGAAAAAAAATGTAACTAATTATGCTTAGCACAGAGGGAGCAAGCAGTAAAACAACTGGTAAATAATGAGTGACAGTATTCATATTTTTTCAGATGAAAACCTGCATTTTCAGCATAATTTCATGGTTGAACCTATAGGGAAACTGTAATGAACTATATTCTCAAAATGCAAGAGCATACAGTGAACATCTTTACATGAGAAAAATGCTCCATGAGGGAAGAGCTCTGTATTTAACCTGATATTCCTGGTAACCTGAAATACAATCATTTTCAAAAAGAAAATATGCCGGGC
>PVIC010051676.1:0-12422 GCA_004025085.1 Thryonomys swinderianus
ACTAAAGAATGTATAACATTCCTTCACCGTGCTATCCAAGATGAGGTAGAGAAGGGGAAAGACGAGATGGGAAGTTGTAAGGAGAGGGCTGTCAATACACAGTAGCCGTCGCTCTCGATTTCAGTCTGCACTCTGGCAGTTGAGTCAGGTAAGTTTCTCGTCCCTCTGTCGGGAGTGAAAGAAAAGGAGAAGAGAAGCAATCTCTCCAGAGAGCAAGTCGTATCCTCTTCAGAAACATCATACAAGTTCTGAACATTTTCCAGGCCTTGCCTTTGCTGTAATGTTCTGAATAGAAATGATACATTAAGTAGCTAGAATAAGCTGAGCACCTTTGATTAAGAAAGGCCTGGTGAACATATGCTTGCAATTGTCCTCCATGCGTGGGAACCTCAACACGGTTTCTGTTTATTTTACCAGTCTCAGTGTTACGCACTTGGCTGTCATCTGCTATGTCAGTTGGTGTAGCACGTAAATGGCCCTGTTTCCTCATTTCCCACAGGCAGTATTTATAATGGCATGATGATGTGTCCAGAATTCAAGCTAAGAGAAAGGGGTAAAATTCATGAGCTGAGCACTGTAGCTTTAGAAGCCACTGAGATTAGGAGGACTGTTTCACTGCTACAGATCACAACGAGGCAACCGATGTGCTGTGGAGGATGGTAAACGGAGAGTAGCAAAGTGGAATCAACCCAACAGGCTGCATGTTTCTAAACCTTGGGAACTCTACCCTCTCAGATGTTTAGAAGAAATCCTATTACAGAATGAATAGCCAACATAGTTACAGTGCACCAGATACATTTATCCATGTCAGAGGATAGAGGATAGAGAACTGAAACATATTGTGTGATGTCCATAGTTGGTATTTTTTGTAATGGCATGAAAAGAACTCATTCTTTTTTTTTTTTTTTTTTTTTTTGAGACAGGGTCTCGCTTTGTAGTTCAGGCTGGCTCTGAGCTCACTATGGTGCCCAGGCAAGCCTCGAACTCAGCAATCCTCCTGTTTCTACCTCCCGAGTGCTGGGATTACAGGCCTGAGCCACCACGCCTGGCAAAAACTCATTCTTAAATATGCTTTTGCTTCCAACATTTCTTCTTATTTCTGTCAGCAGTTTGTACTATTGATCTAGCTTATTTTTTCACATTAGAATGAAATTGGCCATGAGAAGTCCAGTTTATAAATAAAGAACAAAGCAAAAGTGAATGGGAAGAGGGAGGCAGCTTTCTCAAATGGGTAGGGGGTCAAGAAACGGAGTGGGGGTGAGTGAAAGGAAAGGTGATGGGAAAGGGAATTAACATGAGCTATGTACCTTTACCAACACCACACAAGGAGAGTAATGCTCTTTATGTGCTGTAAACGTGTACTTAAAAGAGAACTTCAAGCAAGTTATGACTGACTGATCATTCTGCTTTTGATACGAGTGAGGTATTTTGGATCTAATATTTGAATAGGTCTGGGCTTCAGTTCCTTCTCTAAGATGAAGTAGAGAGTATCTTCAGAGGTTACCCTCTTATTCACACCTCTCCGTGATTCACCAAAACACTAGCTATTATTAGTATGATTAGATATAATTATCATATAGTTAGAATTATAATACCTTAGTCCTATTACTATTAATGGTCTAAAACATCACTTTATTTTGTCACTTATATTCATTTTCTTGTAGTCTAATTTACACTTGCAGGCTCTGAACATCGCTTGTTTTCCTTGTGCATGTGTCTTGCCTGAAGGAGCAGCTGGCTGGAGAAAATAAAACTCTAATAAGTGAAGTGAGGAGGAAGCTGTTTGACAGCCTGTTCCATATAGTGCCCACACGGCAGTGGGTAGGACTCTGTCTCTAGTTTGAACTCACCTGCTGGGGGTGCTTGTGTAGGCCAATTCAGTTTGCTTATCTGATGTAACATGTTTGTGATCAAGAATGCATTTAAAATTCAAATTTCTATCATCCAGCAGTGCCAGTGCCAAAGACATAACCATCTTCATTCCTATATGTTGATAATCATATGGGAATCAATTTTAAGTGATACTTGATCTATATGATTGCTGAGAAATACTTTGGAATCTGTTGTTGGGTCAACAACTTGAGAATTTTCCACATTGAACATGAAGAAAAGATTACTCATTTAGTTCTGTTAACTTCTCAAGATACTGCTAAAGCTTTTGGGATTTCTGTGAATGATTTCAACAGGCTTTTGATCTTGCTGAATAATAACTCACCTGGGAAATACATTGGAGAAGCAGAACATGGAGTCACATGATAATGCTGCAAGGTGGAAATATTTGGGAAAAAATTGTTAAAGTTTTGGCTCAATTGCTTCAACTAATTGGTAACCTACTTTGTGAAATGTCAAATAACTGACATGTGGAAATGATGTGCTTGTTTGTAACCACTTCCAAGTGGAGCTCCAACATCTGCTCATGTGCCAAGACTGACGAATGCCTGCTGTTAGTGCTGCTGGGAAAGAAGGTCAGAGTGGAGGTATCTTTTCTTAATAACAAAGAATGCCTTCACACTCACAGCCCACAGGGTGGGATTGTTCTCACTAGTCTATTTCTTCAGTTAGAGCAATCAACTATTTATACTCATTGCATTGTAGTTTAGACAATTGTTCTGTGATCCCCAAACTTGCAGATCAAATTATCTCTGCAAAAAGGAAAGCTTAGATGTTTTTGGTATAGCAAATCCGATTTGGGTTCATTAGTGACCCAAGAGTAGTGGTAAGTGATGTAAATAATGTAATCCTATTCAGGACCATTTAAAGTGGATGATTAAACTGTCCTCTTTTTTTCTATCTCTACTTTTTCCTTGACTCATTGTGGTGGGCAGAAGTTAAGATGCTCCCATGACATCAGCTGTATTGAGGAACTTCACTTGGCAAGTAACTGCTGTTAGTATCTGGAAGTGGAGGGTTATTTCTGCCCAGAGTCATCAGAAACTGAACTCTTATTCCTAGAAGCTCAAGAAGCTGGATGCTGTCAGTGACTAGGACAGTAGGAAAGCAGACCTTCCCCAGGATAGCCTCCAAATGAGTGTCAGCCCTCTTTGACAATGATAGGAGCCACATAAAAACCTAAACTGGCTGAGACATGTTGAGACTCCAAATCCACAGAAATAGAGGTGTGCTGCCTCAAGCCAAAAGTGATGTGGCAATTTTATTACATAGCAAAAAGCAATCTACTATAACAGGTGTCTATCACTGAAGGCTGAATTGCCTCATCAGCTTCCCAATTGATCTTTATCAGTTATCAGTTGGCCCCATACCCATTGATCTTCCTCTCTGTACTCCTTCTAATACCATGTATCATTATGTCATAGCCTTGTTTAAATCCTTCCAGTGACTCTAGATATCTCCAGGAGACTCTTCAGCATTTGCTTCCTGTGTACCTCTCCTACTTATTTTTGGCTACTTCTGCCTCCTGCCTGACAGATGGATCACTTGTCTGTAAATTGTCAGTTTAAATGCAGATTCCAAAATGTAGGTCATTAGCTTCCATTGGGCACTGAAAAATTACACTTAACCTTGAATTTATCAAAAGGTATTCTAGTTGGCTACTGATTTGGCTATTGATAGTTGACATCTCTCCTATAGGCTAAACTCTCTGGTAAGAGAATCCTTACTTTGGTAACAGTGAAATTTCCAACAAAGCTCAATGGCTGCCATTGACTAGCCAGCCTATATTTATCTCATGAATGAAGTTGTGTTGTAGTTTGAAACTAAAAGTAGTGATGTAAAAATTTCCACTGATGGATTTATATCATACCTTCCATTTTATTGTTATAATCACTATCTTTTCCCTATTGTTTTGATGGTCTAAAATTAGTGATTTCTAAATTTATTGACTTCAAGATTGATCATTATGGATGTTCATCAACATCCATACAAATCCATTCACAAAACACAGTTTGTTTCTGATAGTGTGTGAATCTTTACAAAGAGGAGCTAAAAACATTTCATTTAAGCCCATACATCTTGCAACTTTCATTCTTCAATAAGTTTGGAAACTCTGACTTAAAATACATACCTACTGATTTCTATCTACTGAGTTTATTAAGTCCCTGGATCCAATTAAATCAAAGCACATCAATATCTCACTGTTGCCAGAACTTTCCAGAACTAGCTCTGATGATGTAACCATGGCTCAGTAATTGGTTTTCTGTTTTCTCACAGCTCTAGTCCTAGAACATTCACATGAAGTGGACCACATCATGGCCCTCCACATCAACATTATGAAATCGCTCATCGATTGGCATTGATTCATTCTTTCTCCAATGGCACTTATAGACCAAAATTAAATGTTAACTCAATAAAGCTTCTCACTTCCTGGAACGTAGCTGTATAACTTCCTTTATACTAGGTGTTCCTGAGTTACAAAAATAGCAATTCCTGTGGGGACATAAATTCTGTATAAATATATAAAAACATATATTGCATTTTAAATAAATCCAAGATTTTCTCACTTTCAATTACAGTTTCCTCTGAGGAATGTGAACTTCACAAGCAAAATAGAGAAATAAATATTCTGCTGCAATGTAGAGAACATAACACTGAGTTACTTGAGAGGTAGAATATTTACATTAATATTATTTTCGTTTTCTTGCTATTATAGTAGCATTTTAATCAGCTATAGTGTTAAGCTAAGTGGACATCAGGGAGCTGTATAATCCATGTATACCTCAAGTCCTGGTAATTTTCAGATCTCAGTTCTAAATTTTACTAAAGAGTGACACTGCTGTACAGTCTGTTGATTTGTTTACAGATAGTTTTTTTAATGAAGAAGATAGGATTTGATGAAAGTAAATCATTTAGAATGCTATTTTGCACATAATAAGTGATCAGTTTGTACAAAATTAGAGAACTCAAGTGAAATGGTGCTAAATAAGTTCCATTGGTAATTTAATACCCACTCCTGGTGGTTTATAAGTGACAGAATTTATTTTCATTACTGGAAATCTAAAAGCATGGTAAGGTCAGCACTGGTCACAGATTTGGTTCCTTGAACTTTAATTTCTGCTAGCAGTGCTGCCCGTGTGTATGTGTGTGTGTGTGTGTGTGTGTGTGTGTGTGTATGTGTGTGTGTGTGTGCCTGTATACTTGTCTTAAGGATGGTCTTTATATAATTGAAAGATTATGGTCAGAAAGAAGCGAAAAGGCATTTTCCCCCTATATTCATTTAGGTGAATATAAGAATATATGAAGAGAGAGAATGGTCTTATTGTGTTTTATTTAGAAATGATACAGAATTTTCTCAGACATATTTGGTATTCCTTTCCACTGAAATAGTGACTGGCATATTCCAAAAAAATCACTGATAAAAGTGGTGATGTCTCACCTAGGATATTAGATGGTACTCTTGATTTGAGGTAAATTACACAAACTATAATGCTTTAATCAGGGGAGAAAGTATTGGGAAGTCAGCCATGGCATTCAGCACACTTCAGTTTTCAATTAAAAAACAAAACAGATAGATTAAGAGATTAGTAACATGTTTTCTAGCTCTAATATTCTATGGTTTTCTCTCAGGGAGCAGTGACTTAACCATTTCTAGCCATGAGGTCTTCAGCAATGTGGTGTGGCCCCTGAGCAGCATCAAGATGTGGTTATTAAGACACCAAATATGCATAGTAATAGTTGTACTTTTTAGAAACACCCTATGTAGCATTAGATACAACAAAAAGGGACTATAGTTTAAAATGTATATTCGTGATTTCTGACTTTGCTACTCATTCTCTGGATTGTTGCCTTATATAATAATTGGCAAAAAGTTATAAATTTACTTAGATGTAAACAAAAATAAAGATGCAATTATTCTCTCCTCCTTGTCCATGAACCAGCCTCCTACATCTATGGATTGATCTCTTGAGACTTCCTGGACTCCATGTAAAGGTCACGGTTGTAGACCACTGTTAGGAAATCAAGGGAAGTATATTGCATGCAGGACCATAAGCTCAGAGATTCAGTTGTAATTCTCTGAAAGTGTTAGCACGGTTTCTCCATAATCTGATCCTGAGAATGTGTGGTGTACTTTGATGACAAGATTTTCATCCCCTTCAAGGAGACAGCTATGTCATCTGCATCTTGAATTCCATCACTGGGCCTCAAACTAATTGTGAGGAAAAACTACTTTGTGAGATTAAAAAAGAAATGTGTAGCTGTTCCTCATTTACTCTAGAAGTTCTGAATCAGAATGCTGCTGGGAGACCTGGGAATCTGAATTTGCAAAGACTTCCAAGGTTGTTTAGATGCACTTAACCTTCACCAAGTTAATGGTTCACATTAGGGAGCCACTTTCATTTGGAGCCTGGCATTATGCTGGGTACAAATTACATCCTTGGTAAATGGTTAGAGATTTAAAGGAGGTTAGAGATTTAAAGGAGGGAATCTTAAACATAGAAGTGTGAGTTTTTAGAAAAATCACCAAAAACTTTCAGTCCAGTAGGACAAAATTACCCATAAGGAAAAGGTTTCCTTCTTTTTACAATGATTTTAGTAACGCAACTATAGTTAAAGATGCAGTTACATGATAACTCTTATAACAAATTGTTCCACGAATTATGAAACAGGTTTTAACTCCTCAGGTGAATAATTACCACTGTTTTTTTTTTTAATCTAAGAGGTAAGATAGCCTTGATCTAGTTGAATAACATAGATTGGGAGGTGGTGCTATTGTTTGGTGTTTTGAGCCATTTGTATTCCAAATTCTATAAGAGGAGACCAGGAAGAAGTATCACAGTTTTAGTTTTCTTATCTTGGCATGAAACCATAACTTTGCCAGTCTTTGAATCCAAATTCCAGGTATATGCAGCTTGGGGATTGACATGGATTTTCAGGTTGGACCTCTAGATCATACAAAAAATTGTATAATGTTCTTGATCCATTATGAATTCTTCTCCACAGATGGTTTAAATAGTTCTTCTGACCATGAATGGTTAGAGCCTTCCAGGAGCTCTTTAAATTCCTTTGCATTATCTTTTCAGTTTGCAATAGCTCAAGATGATTTGGACCCTAGAGATTTTATTATGTTTCATTTTTTTTCTTTGAACTCAGTTTATATGGATCTTTTCCTACTGTGTTTCTTTTTCTATCTTGTCCTTTGCTACTTACTGGTTTGCTCAGACTAAGTTAAATCTTTGCATTTTATTCTTATTCTTAGTTCATGTCAAATTGATTTTTTAAAAAACTGAATTCTTTATTGGTACATTTTATATACAGTTCACAATCACACTGAACATTGAGTAATTTGTACCAGTATATGACACAAGTTCTCATTTTTACCCATATCTCTACCTACCTATAACCCACACCCCCTTATATACATGCTATTTCTTTTTCTTTCTGAGTCATATTCTTTCCCCTCATTACATTCTCCCACCACATTCCCTTTGAATATTTCCTATTTTACAAAATCTATCATACATTCTAGAACTCATTTACATCTACAGGTTCTCATACCAAAGAAAAGATATGGTATTTACATATCTGGGTTCTATTTATTTCATTTATTAGTGTGTCCTCAAGGTATAACCATTTGCACATAAATGAATGAAATTTGTCATTCTTTATGGCAGAGTAATACTTCGTTTTATAAAAAACCCACATCTTCTTTAGTCTCCAGTTGATGGGCATCTAGGTTGTTTCCAAGATTGGGCTATCACAAACTGAGCTATGAACATAGGTGTACATATGTCTTTACAATATGAATCTTTTAATTCCTTTGGTTATATTCCTAGCAAGTTCAAATGGGATCTCTAATCCTAGTTTTCTGAGGAATCTCCACACTGATCTCCACAATGGCTATACAATCCTACCAGCAGTGGAGAAGTGTTCCTTTCTCCCCACAGCCTCACCAGCATTTATTCCTGGTTGATTTCACAGTAGCAGCCATTCTTTGTGGAGTGAGATGAAATCTCAGTGTTGTTTTCATTTGCAACTCTCAAATGCATGTCAAACTGATTTTAAGCATACCAGTCCTTTCATGAATTCACTTTGGCTGCTTAATAAAAAAGGTGTTACTTTCTTCAGGAGTCTGCTCTGACATTGATAGTACAAGGTAACGTTCCTCAGTTGTAAATGAGAATAATGAAGTTTGACTAATTTAAGAAGGACAGAATGTGTATAAGACTACTGAGATTCTCAGAATTGACCTCTATAAAAGAAGACTAGGAGGTTATGAAAACAAGAAAAGCAACTCTCTTTATAAGAGGAAACCTTTGCTGTGACTGCTTTTAGAGATGAACAGTGAATTCCACTAGTTGCTTTTATATTCCTAGCATTTGCCAAGATGTATGCTACATCGAAGAGCAGTTGATTGACTGACAAAGCTAATACATCCATGATCTGAATTACTTGGGCTGTGAAAAAAAATCTTAAAATTTCATTTTGGGAATCTGAATTTGCCATTTTATCAGTATCTAATGAAAAGATAATTCTCTCATAGAATCACAGAGCTTTGGGATAGGAAAATAAAGAATCCTTGCCATTACTCAGGTTCACCGTCCTGCCCATTCTAACTCTTTTCGTGGTACTTGTTTCTCCCAGCAAGGAATTTACTGTGTCACTTCACCAACCTTTAAATGATCACTAGGTTCTAAATTCTGAAGGATCACAGACCTTGCGTGGCTTGTTTATTTATTATCACTTCTGTCTTCTGACATTAGCATGGGATGTGGTAAATATAATAAAAACCAAATCTGAATATGAGGAATGAAGTTTTTGGCAAATTTGCTGAAAGTTGTTTTGTTCCCAGTCTCTCTCTCTGCTTGTATTCACTCATGTAACTGAAGAGCCTCCAGGTAGTGTAGATTTCACTTATCACCAAGAATCATGTATGAGTCAGCTTTCTCATCACTGGTGCAAAACACCCAGCACATGTAATTTGAAGGAAGAGTTTATAATGACCCACTGTGGGAACCTACCTATCTGACCAAGGGGTGATGAAGGTGAACAATAAAGAAACAGAGAAACAAGTTAAAATTTGGGAGTCAGGGGGCTCATGTCTCCCTTTGACATAAATCCCCAAGTGACCGGTGTACTTGGTCCCCTTATTCCCTCAGACATGGGCAAGAGCAATTAGAGTCCACAGGGGTCCATCTCTCTCCCTCCCTCCAGAGGACTTCTCCAGAGAAACTTCCTCGTGTGTCCCCCTCATTCTCCTCAGTGCTCACCCAGAAGGCCAATTAGGCCTCATCTTCCTATCTGATCTCCACAACTCACAGTTTTAGAAGATTCAGTCAGTGGGCTGCTGGCTACAAGGCAGAAGTACCATGGTGGGAGGTCATTGTGGGGAGATGCGGCTCACCTCATAGCAGAGAAGAAACAAAGAGGAGACAGGGCCAAGAATACGTTTTCGCTGGTCATGTCCCTAATCACCTACCTTTTCCAAGCAGCATCCACTTCCAAACACATGAAGCGATCTGGGACATGTTGGATCTAATCCATAATATCAGCAGTTTTCTCTGTTTCTTAGTTCCATCTTTTTCCCAGCAATGATTCCTTCCAGTCTTGCCATGATTTTCGAAAGTTCCCAAAACTACTGATGACTTTATTCTGTGTCTAACAGCAAAAGGGCTGAGAATCACTCCTTTATTAGCAGGTTTATTCCTATGCCTACTCTTGATCTAAAATGTTTGTCCATTAAAGGGCAATTACTTTATTTCTCAGTCTAGAATGAGATTTGAAGTCTATTTTCCTGTTTATAGCTTTCTTCATAAAGTAATTTTAGAAGTGTGAGGAAGGTAAGGTTTCTGAGGAGGCCAACAACAAATTCCTGTATCACCAGCCCAGGTTTATCAACAATAGCCACCCATTGGCTCCTTTGGATATGGCCCAATACTATACATAGCCTACTTGTTGATTTTTAAGTCTCTTATTCTTCCATGCTAATCTTTGAAAAGTTTATTAGTCTTTTTTTTTTTTTTTCCTGGTGGTGGGGATTGGACTTGTGACTTTGCACTTGGGAGACAGGTTCCAGAACCACTGAGCTAAATCCCCAGCCCCAAGCTTAACTTTGCTTCTGCAGTTGAAAAGGGGGAAAACCCAGAAATTCTTCTGAGGAGCCATGAAGAATTTTACTCTGGAATAAGAGATCTTTCCCACAGTAGGAGTAGATCTCCTACTGTCCCTTTTTAGTCCTTGTTCTTCTTCCTAACTCATGTGATGACAGGTATCTCTGCTCCCATCACAGGTTCAGAGACAAAGGAAAGTTAGGCAGAGTCTAATTTTCTTAATTTTCACCATGAAAATTTGACTTTGCTGACACAGTTATGGAATGTGAGGTATGAAGCCAGGTAAAAGAAAGAGAAAACTCAATTAACTTTTCCCCTAGTCCCCAGAAGTTTCTATATTTTTCTTCTCAAATAAGAAAAAAATTTATAGCAAAGCTTTCTAGGGGAATGTTCTAATAGCTACATTAATGGAGAGTTCATGGAATGCAACATTTAGTTAATTCATTATTTTACTCTCCATAGGCTAGTATGCTATTATTTTGTGTTATAATTAAGAAGCTGTTTATTTTCAAAACACCTATATTGATTGACATTTTCTTACCATTATTAAAGCACTTGTTACTATTTGAGAACATCTAGGAAGGAGAATACTTTCTTAATATCAACATAGATATAGATATATATGCTACATATAGATAAATTATCTTAATGATGTATAATGATATATGTACTTCAAAACTCAAGTCATCTAAATTAAGATATTATAAATATTTTATTGCTTTAATATGAATGAAATATCATCCCACAAACAGTGTTTTAGTTCTGAGAATTTTCTATTTGTCTAGTATAAAATGAAGGAAGATAAATAGTTTTGTATGTATCATTTCTGTCATCTAGGAAATATGTACCACCTTACCATATTCCTCAACATGTTTTTGACTAATTGCTTGTTGATAATTGACTTAAGTTGTTTTTTCCTAGAACAGATATTTTACTAAATCTGAGTTCAATTCTCAAGCTTAGAAAGTGGATTTTACCCCATTATTTGTTCAGAAATCTTTTTAAAACATCTATGTGATGAAGGATCAAAGCCATGCTTCATAAAATTTAGAATGCAGTTCATGACAAGAATAAGGATGTGTTTTGGTGTTTTAAAAATTAATAATTCTCCCAAAGCTGGTGACATTTTAGTCTCAGGAGGTTGATTTTGTGAATACAGACAAGTATTTTCTACATGCAAGTTCCACATTTGCTTTCAGACTTTAAGTTTCTAAGTTTGTTTCCACTTCTTGTTTTCTTTTCTCACTGTGCCATTTTTTTTCCACCTGAAAATCAATGATCCTTAAGGACTTGTCAATGGATTTCTCACTTCCCTGGAGCAAAGAGCCCTTAATCAGATTTGCTTGTTTTCCCATGTTCATTCTACACTTCACAGGGGCAGCAAGGTATCTGCAACAATTGTCAGCTGGCAAGTAGGTTGTGAGCTCATTCGAAGAGTCTGTGAGCTGTCTCAAAATCCAAACACTTCACATTGACTAGTACCTGAGAAATGATTGCAAGGAGATTAAAGGGAAATGCTTCTTAAAGCAGTGAAATGTCATTACAATCTGTTCATTTCATTACATATTCTTTTAAAGTGTATCATAAATGTGGATGGCATTTGAGTGAAAACATCCCGTGATTCCTGAAAGATGCTTCTGTCTCTCCAAGAGCTCACTGGAAACCTTTTCAAGAGTTCTTTCATTTACAACTATCTCAGTTGCTTTCCTCATTGCTGGGACAAAATACCTGACACCTGCACCTGAAAGGAGAAGAGGTGTATTTTGGCTTCCATTTTAGAAGTCTCAGTATTTAAAATGTCCTCAATGTGGCAGAGGAATATCTGCTCCTGTCACAGCAGAGAGGAGACACAGAGAGCAGAGGAAGAAGCCTCTAGGGGAGGTATGTCCTCCAGGTTAGCAGATCCCATCTTTTAATAGGGGATGGGCCTCAATGACCCCATTATCCAGGTGCCTTCCAAACACATGAGGCTTTCAGAGCCATTTTAATGTTCTTTCCCCAGGGCAAAAGACACATGGACATCGTTTATGCAAAAGTAGTGAGTCCGTCTCTAAAAGTACTCAAAGTCTTAACAGTTCCTGGACTGCCAAAAAGTCCAAGTCCAAAGACTCCATTGAGACTTCAGACAAACTCTCAGGTGGGAGTTTCTGTAAGAGTAAAAGAAAGAGGGCCGGAGATTTAGCTCAGTGGTTCTGGCGCCTGCCTCGCAAGTGCAAGGCCCTGAGTTCGATCCCAGTAACCACACACAATGCTGGGCATTGTGACTCACGCCCACTACCAATCAATACCACATACCACAATTCCAGGTGTGGTGGCTCACGCCTGTAATCCCAGCACTTGGGAGGCAGAGGCAGGAGGATTGCTGAGTTAGAGGCTTGCCTGGGCTACATAGTGAGCTCAGGGCCAGCCTGAACTACAAAG
>PVIC010051677.1:0-12405 GCA_004025085.1 Thryonomys swinderianus
GCTCTGTATCACGTCTTTGGGGATGTGAGGGGCATCTTCCTGCCTGTGGCCAGACCCTCACATGCCCGGGTTTTGCTAGATGTTCATCATGGGCTACTCGGTGGTGGCTGGTGCTTCAGGAAGACTCCTCTTCGGCTACGACAGCTTTGGCAATGTATGTGGCAAGAAGAACTCCCCGGTGGAAGGAGCCCCACTGTCAGGACAGGACATGACCCTAAAAACGTAAGTGTTTAAGTTAAGTCCCCTGCTGGAGAGGGGCTGCATTTCAGAACTTTAGACACCTTAGTTGTTTAGAGCCTTGACACTATTTTCCTAAACAAAACTCTCAGCCTATTTCAGGGAAAGGGAGGCCAGGTGTGTGGTAGGAAGAGCGCCACTGTGGGGTCAGCCAGTCCTGGCTTCAGATTCAGTCTCTGCCCCTTTTCGTGTCTGTCTCTGTCCTTGGGCCACAGCCTTAGCCTCTCTGAACTCACTTTTCACCTTGTCAAACTGGTAAGATATTTACCTTACAAGGTTGTTTCGAGGCTCCCCCAGAGATACTGTGGCACTCAGGCACAATAAATGTGAATCATTAACATTATTATCCCTAATAGATCAGAATCCCCAAAACACAAGTGCAGTATTATACTACTTATGTGTAGTGTCTAAAGAAATCAAATGCATTAATGAGGTAAGATGGTGGTGTTATCAAGGGCTGGAGCAGAAGGGAAAGTCAGGAATTGTTTAATGGGAACACAGTTTCAGTTTTTGAGCAGCAAAGAGTTCTATGGATAAATGGTGGTGAAAGTAGCACAACAGTGTGAATGTACTTAGTTCCCCTAAACTGTACACTTAAAAATGATTGAAACAGTTTTTGAGTATCTTAACAATTTTTTCAAAGTCTGAGACTGAATATATATTTAAAAGACACTCTGGGGGCCAGAGATTTAGCTCAGTGATTCCAGCGCCTGCCTAGCAAGCCCAAGGTCCCTGGTTTGATCTCCGGTAACAACATACAACAATACCGGCCATGGTGGCTCAACACCCACCAGCAATCAGTACCACATACCACAGTGCCAGGTGTGGTGGCTCACGCCTGTAATCCCAACACTCGGGAGGCAGAGACAGAAGGATTGCTGAGTTTGAGGCTTGCCTGGGCTACATAGTGAGCTCAGAGCAGCCTGAACTACAAAGCGAGACCCTGTCTGAAAAAAAAAAAGAAAAAAAAAGACACTGTGGAAATCTGCTCCCTCCTCCTCTTGTCCTGCCCCATTCTCAGCTGGGAAGACAGTGGCTTGTGGCCTCCTCTCGGGATCTCTCCCATGACAAGTGGCCTGCAGCACTCTTCTTCCCACATCCCACAGCACCTGGGAAGCCTCAGGCACCCAGAGTTGCCACCACCAGCACAAAACCCACTAATGACAACAACCAGTTTTATTCGTATGCCCTGACTTACCCAACTTCTGACTGATGGCAAAAACGGTTCCCTCAGACTTTGGATCTTAAGCTGCCCTTAATTCCCAGCCTCGGGAATTCCCAGTCCTTCTTTTCCTCTTATGGCTTCCCTGTATTCAAGTCTTCTCAGAAGTTTATCAGAACACTCTTGGATATAAGTATGCTTTGCAATGATTCCTTGAGTTCTTTTTGCATTGACAATGCCCTAAAATAGTCTTCTTTTTCATCCATCTCCTTAGACACATGTTCTTTATGAATTCCTGTAACCCAGAAATCAGAGATAGGAGGCTCAGCTCCACTGCCCTCTGTGTGTCCAGCTGTCCGGAGGAGCAGCTCAGCACCCTGGAGGAGGTCCAGCTCTTTGCAGACACCAATGGTAGGCACTGAGGGGCCGGCTCTCCCACGGCCCCCTTTATAGAGTAAGTTTGTGGGCACCTAGGTGGTTAATGAAATGACCTTCCTTTCTCTAGAAAGCTGCTGGTTATACTTTGCAGATGCCTTCTTCTTGTGAGGAAGACAAGAACATTTTCTCATGAACTTGTCGTTTGGTTGTTCTGTCTGTGTTTAACTCAGGGTACTCCACATGTGCTTCCGGCTCCCAGCAGCAAATTGATCATTCACAGAGAGCACAGAGGAGACAGCAGACACTCAGAGTTCAGAGGCTTCAGGTTGAATTGAGTGTTCTTGGAGGAAATTGTTGGGAGATGATAGATGTTTTCATTGACCAACAGCATAGTTGTAAATTGTACCAGCAGCATTTGTGTAACTGAAGTAACTTGCTCTGGGCCCATTGTTTAGATCTACGTCATAAGTATGAAACAAAGGAAAGTAGAAGGAATTTGAACCAACTCACTATAAGTTTTATCTCCCTGACAAATGGAAGGCTAGATTTCTAAAAATTATTTGTAAAACTGGGTTTAAAACATCAAGTTTCCCATCTAAGTACTAACCAGGCCCAAACCTATAGATGTAAATATGTTCTGGAATATATGATAGATTTTGTGAAATAGGAAATATTCAAAGGGAAAGTAGTAGGGGGAAGTAATGAGGGGAAAGAATAAATATGATTTGGAAGAAAAAGAAAGCACATGTACATAGAGGGTGGGGGGTTATAGAGTGGATAGGGATATGGGTAAAAATGAGAATAAACTCACGTCACATACTGTAAAAATTCCCCCAATGTTGAGTGTGATTGTGAGCTGTATATAAAATGTACCAATAAAGAATTCAATTTTAAAAAACATCAAGGGCCGGAGATTTAGCTCAGTGGTTCCAGCGCCTGCCTTGCAAGCGCAAGGCCCTGAGTTCAATCCCGGTAACCACATACAATGCTGGGCATGGTGACTCATGTCCACCAACAATCAATACCACATACCACAGTGCCGGGCGTGGTGGCTCATGCCTGTGATCCCAGCACTCGGGAGGCAGAGGCAGGAGGATTGCTGAGTTCCAGGCTTGCCAGAGCTACATAGTGAGCTCAGGGCCAGCCTGAACTACAAAGCAAGACCCTGTCTCAAAACAAACAAACAAACAAAAGAAAACATCAAGTTTCTATAATAAATTATCTTCAAATGACCTTCAAATCATTTTAGTACCAATCATATAATTTTTAGTTTTGAATTTGGAGTTTTGGAGAGAACTCAATCTGTGTGTGTGTGTGTGTGTGTGTGTGTGTGTGTGAGTCACATGTTTTCTGAATTAGAGTACAGTCTCCTGTTCCTTCCCAGCTTGGTAAAATTGCTGTGGTTTCCTTAGGAGCTCCCCTAGGAAGATGTGTACAGTATTGGAGAACAGTACAACCTGCATGTCTTCTCTTCCAGGGTCTTTCCTGTGTGTCTATAGTTTGAATTCCTTCAACTACACACAGAGTCCAAAGGCAGATTCATTGTGTCCCCATCTACCAGTTCCTCCAAGGTAAGAACTTCCATACTTCTTCCTTATCCATCAACAAAAGCATTGAGTGCTTGTGAAAATCTGTTACTCTTCTATGTGTAGTGGAAGGTAGGAGGAGATACTGGGTAAAGTCCTGGAGGAACCTTACAATCTTACAAGAAGATTGGGGGAACTATTCGCAATATATATAATGAACAATGAATTAGTAACTAAGCTAAATAAGGAGAAAACTCATCAAACAATAAAGTTATATGTAATAACAATATCAGAGCTAGTGAAACATAATATACTAGGCTTTACTGAGTGATTTTTTTAATGACTGGTATATATTTTTCCTTCTCCAACTGTTTATTTCAAAGTAGAAATCATGTGCATTTGCTTTCTTTATTGCAACCACACATTATTAGTTTTTATGATTCTAGATTCCTGCATAAGAAACAGGCATGAGAAGCCAGGTGTGGTGGCATACTCTTATAATCCCAGTATTCAGGAATTGCAAACAACAGTAGTAAGCACCAAGGGGCCATAGTGAGGATCATAAATTTGAGACCAGCCTGAGCAGCTTAGCTGTACCTTGGCTCAAAATAGAAAAATGAAGTGGTGTGAGAATGTAGCTCAGTGGTGGAATGTCTTGGGTTCAAACTCTGCTAACAGAAAAAAAAGGGCCCATGAGGGGATGGCCAAGGAATCTCCACCCTTCTTCTCAGGGAATGCAAAGTCCTTATTAAGAACATATTGGCTGAACTCCTTGAGAGCCTTACTCTTCCTTACCAGTTAGCACTGTGTAAGCACCTTAGGAGTATTTGTAAAGCTGTAACAATGAAGTGGTGATTGCCACAGGGAATGGCTTGTGTATATGCATCACTGAGAAAGCTAAAAACACAATTCATTGAGACCATCAAGGTGCTGAGATCTACCAAAGGAGGACATGGATTGATTTTGCGTGGTCATTGTTTTGAACAATGTGAATCTGTGTACCATGAGTAAGAATTCTGCAAAATCCATGAGAAATAATTTAACTAAAGCAAGGCATCTTGTGCCCAACCATATAGGACTCTGTTTATCAACCATCTAGGACCCATATAAAAATGTTATTGTAGGGCCAGAGATTTAACTCAGTGGTTCCGGCGCCTGCCTCCCAAGCGCAAGGTCCTGAGTTTGATCCGGTAACCACATACAATGTTGGGCGTGGTGATTCACACCCACCAGCAATCATTACCACATACCACAGTGCCAGGCATGGTGGCTCAGGCCTGTAATCCCAGCACTCAAGAGGCAGAGATAGGAGGATTTCTGAGTTTGAGGCTTGCCCTGGGCTGCACAGTGAGCAAGGGCCAGCCTGAACTACAAAGTGAGACCCTGTCTCAAAAAAAAAAAAAAAAATGTTATTGTATCATAACCCCAGTGCATACAAACCTTCATACTTAAGAATATGAAACAAAAAGAGAAACATCACGAAACAAGACCTCTCTTACTAGGTATGATTCATAACAATAGTTCCTAATCTACTGCCTTTTAAAAAATAATTCATTTTATTATCTTCTAATTGGTTGTGAGTTCAGCAGAAAAATGTTCATCTTACAGACACTCCAGAGTCAAATAGATTTTAACAGCAAAAGAAGCAGTAGCCATCTTGACAGTATTCTTTCTAAAATTAATACTGACAAGTAATCAAAGGTAATTATTTCCAGAGGAAAGTACTATTATGCTGCTTTTAGTTATTGTCAGGTATCATAACCATGTCTAAATTAAGCATAATTTAAAGCAGAGGAGGAGAAAACTGGAAGTTTTAGAGAGTTGAAGGAAATGATTTAACACTTGGAGAGAAGGATTTTTTTGGAACACTACTGTGTAACTATACCTGCAGAGAAATTGAAAAAGAGTGGAATTGTTAAGGTCACCATTTAAGCAGAGTTTGATAAACTCTCCTGTTGCTGTAAATAGAATGACAGTTACAATTCCATGGAAAGCTTTTACCTTACAGTGACGATGATCAGACCAATCATACTGAGCTCTTGGTATTTTCCAGGTACTAAACTCTTGAAAGGCACATGTATTAACTTATGTGAACCTCAAAAGACCTGTTGTACATATTGTTTTCATGATGGTTTTATAGCTAAGAAGACTGATGCAGAGAGAGTAGAAGGTACTACAGTCAGCAAGTGGGAAAGCTGGTGTTCGATCCCAGACAGCATCCATAAGTGTTTCTGTCGTCCAGTGTAAACAGGCTGGACTGGACTGGCTGGCAAGTGACCCCCTCGTGCTCACACCAAGTTGGGAAAGAAAAACAGCCAGGGCCACACGTCCTCAGGTCACCATCTCCACCTCTCAAGTCACCCTCACTTCCAATACTAATTTCTCCAGTGAAGACAAAACTGTTGGTTAGCCTTTCTTGGATGGAGTAAGCGAGACCAAAGTAGGCTTGAGGTCTCCATTTCCTTTTCCTACACAAGCAAGTGTTTGTTTAAGACAGAAATTATCATACTTATCATGGAAGAGCAGTGCCAAGATTTAAAAGCTAGAAAACAGGAGAAGTGTGGCTGTCGAGCCAAAGAACATTTTCTAAATACCTCTTTTTGACCACACAGATTGTTTCTTCTTCCTCTGTTGATCTTATGAGGTATAACATACCCTTTAGAGCAACAGCTGAATATCAAGACAGTTTTATACTTAGGTAAGAGCTTTTAAAAGCAGTGAAAAAGCACTGCAGAAGATAATACGCAAGCATATCTTTTTCCTTTTGGTATTCAACGTAGCACTGTACTTGGAGCTAAAAGGCATAAGGTCCCCCCAACCCCCAACAGATTCTACTTTGAACCACCCACAGAGATGCCTGTGCTGGGCACTGCATTGTTTGCTCAGAGAAATTCCACATACCTAAATATACAGGCAGCTCTCCAGATTACTTCTTGCAAACTCAGAGTGGCTTTGCTAGTGGTAAGAAGAAGGCAGAAATGGGAAAGTCACCTCTGTGGCCTAAAGTTCAACCTTGCCTCAGCTAATGCCATATTCAGTGGCCAGCTAATCAACCACTACCGGGGTGGTCCGCTTTATGTATTTTTCTTTGTCACCTTTGGGGTTAAGATGGGTTGCTCTTTACCAGCACATAGTTATTTAACCCCTAAAAGGCACCAAGGTTAATGAAACTGTGACAAAATTAAGGCCTTATGGATAACTGGAGGCAAAACAAGTAAGATAACATGAAATCTTCAGCTGATTTAAATTTCCAGAAACCAAAACAAGACCCTGTTTCAAAAAAAAAAATTTCCAGAAACACTAAATGAAAGCTCAGAAAACATTTTCTTTAAAACCTTTTCAGGAGGAGAGTAGAAGTTCACTTCTTCCCTAGAAGTGTGAACCCTAAGTATGATCCTCCATACCATGGGAAAAAAAAAAATCATAGGTATTAAACGTTTGTTTAGCAGTAGAAAATTTTTTAAAGAAGGTTTAAAAATTGGAAAGTAGGGGCCGGAGGGTTAGCTCAGTGGTTCCGGCGCCTGCCTCGCAAGCGCAAGGACCTGAGTTTGATCCCCGGTAACCACATATAATGCTGGGCGTGGAGACACACCCACCAACAATCAACACTGCATCCCACAATGTCGGACATGGTGGCTCACTCCTGTAATCCCAGCACTCGGGAGGCAGAGACAGGAGGATTGCTGAGTTTGCGGCAGCTTGTATGGGCACCATAGTGAGCTCAGGGCCGGCCTGAACTACAAAGCGAGACCCTGTCTCAAAAAGCAAAAAAAAAAAAAAAAAATTGGAAAGTAGGACATAAAATTACTGTTCTGAAAATGGTGTGATTATAGACCTGGAAATATAAGAGAATTAACTGAAAAGTTCATGTGAACAATAAGAGACCTCATTTAGATGGCAAACAAAAGATTAGCATACTGAAATCTGTACATTCCTGTACTTTAAAAAATCTTCCTTGTACCACAGCAAGTTAAGAAAGTACAAAAACCATGAAAGTGCTTAGAAGTCAATTTAACAAGAAATACACAGGAACTGTAGGAAGGAAACCTGAATATATTCTTGGGGTACGAAGAAAATTTGAACAAATGGAAAGTTTTGCTGTGCTCTTGACAATATCACTCAATAATACAAAGAGTTGCTTTTCCCTTAAATTTATCTTAGAAATTTATCATGATTACAATAAAAAGTAAGAAGGTCAGACCCACATATATTTGGAAATTTAATGTTGTGAATGGTAAACCTAGCTTCTCAAGCCAGTGACAAAAGATGGACTCTTCAACAAATGGTGTTGCACAGCCAAGAGGCATACAAGAAGGAAAGTTGGATAAATTCCAATTTATCCATGCCTTATATGGATAAATTCCAAATGGATTAAAGTTTTTCAGACATAAAAATGAAACCAGAGTTAGGCATGGTGCTCCACACCTATAATCCCAGGATTTAAGGAGATGGAGGCAGGAAGATCCCTGTACTTTTTTGTTTGTTTGTTTTTGTTTTTTGAGACAGGGTCTTGCTTTGTAGTTCAGGCTGGCCCTGGGCTTACTATGCAGCCCAGGCAAGCTTTGAACTCAGCAATCCTCCTGCCTCTGCCTCCCGAGTACTGGGATGATAGGTATGAGCCACCACGCCCAGCAGATCCCTGTACTTTTGAAGCCATCCTGTACTAGACAGTGAGTTCAAGGCCAAAGCAAAATCCTTTCTCAAAAACTGAACAAACAAAACAAAACAAAACAAAAAAAAAGAGAGAAAATAAAAATGAAAACAAAGTATTGGAAGAAGCCAGGAGAGAATTATTTTATAACCTGAGAGTAGGGAAGGCTTTTAACCATGATGTAAATATTGTAAAGTTTAAAATTTGGTAAATTTGACTATATTAAAAAAAACCCTTTTGTGTGATAAAAATACTTGGAGCAAAGTTAATAGGCAAACAGTTGCAATTCATAGAGGAGATTCATTTTTCTAATTTATAAAAGATCTTATAGACCAACTTTTAGAAGACTATTATCTCAGTATAAAACTGATATATGAATAGTTGTTTCAAAGGAAAAGGAATGTTTCCTTTTTTTTGGTATCGGGAATCAAACTTGAGACCTTATACTTGCAAGGCAGGCACCAGAACCACTGAGCTACAGCCCCACCTAAAGGAATGTTTCGTAAGCATAGAAGAAGCTGCACTGGCCACTGTGTCCTCTTTCAATAGCTTCATGCTATAGGCTGCACTTCTTTTCCTGCTCTTTCTTGGCCTAAATTCACTCTGCAGAGCCTGTTTATCTTCCTACCTTTAATGAAAGAGAGAGAACGGGAGAGAGAGGGAGGAAGGGAAGGGAAAAGAGGGGAAGGGAAGGGAAGGAAAGAAGAGGCTAGATCTCCCTCTTAATAGGGGACAATGCATCAAAGTCTCTAGTGTTTTTAGCCAGCTGACCGTCAGTCTCCAAGGTTTAATGATGGTGCTTTGCTCTAGGCCAGGCTGTGGAGAAGTTGCCGCTTTAATACAGTATTGACACAGCATTCTGAGAGGGCCAACTTGTTAAGATCCACCAGTTCTGAATATGCAGAGCTTTTAGTCCAGCAGACCTGCTTCTAGAAATGCAGTGTACAGCTATGCCTGAACCAGCGTGAAATGACATTTGTGCAGGGTTATTGTAAAAACTTTAAAACAATCTAAATGTATCTTAAAAGAAGGCTGCTTATCAGCCCCCCCAGAGTTCTGGGATTGCTTAAATAAATTATGGTTTGTAATGTAATATTACTTGGCTTTTTTTTAGTAAGAGACTAGAAAACTAGGGATAGCTAAAAAATTTCTCAGTCCAATAAAGGACCGCTATGAGCAATCTACAGATCCTATTATTCTTAATGGTGAACCATTGAGTACTTTTTTTACCTGAGATTAGAAGCAGGCGGGGATATCTGTGGTCACCGCTCTATTCAACTTTGTAATGCGAGTACTGGGAAGTGCAGCAAAAGGCCAGAAGGAGGAAGGAAGAAGTAAAACCAGCTTCTATGAGTGCATTCATCAGAGACACCATTATTAAAGCAGGCTGTGCCACAAACTGGGGGAAAATACTCACAATACATGTATGTGTCAAATGATGTCAGAAAATAAAAAAAATTCTCTAAGCCAAGGTTTGCAATATTTTTCTGTAAAAGACCAGATAGTAAATATTTAGGCCCTGTTGCTACTACTCAACTTGCATTGTAGAGGAAAAGCACTCATAGAAGATGCATAAACAGGGCCAGGGATTTAGCTCAGTGGTTCTGGCCTCTGCCTGGCAAGTGCAAGGTCCTGAGTTCGATCTCTGGTACCATATATGACAGTGCTGGGTGAGTGGCTCACTCCTGTAATCCCAGCACTCAGGAAGCAGAGGCAGGAGGATTGCTGAGTTTGAGGCTTGCCTGGGCTAACATAGTGAACACAGGGCCAGCCTGAACTACAAAGTGAGACCCAAAGCGAGAGAGAGAGGGAGAGAGACAGACAGAAAGAAAATGCATAAACAAAGAGACTGTGCTATGTGTTAAATTTTATATACAGGGCCGGAGGGTTAGCTCAGTGGTTCTGGTGCCTGCCTTGCAAGCGCAAGGTCCTGAGTTCAATCCCCGGTAACCACATATAATGCTGGGCGTGGTGGCTCACGCCTGTAATCCCAGCACTCGGGAGGCAGAGACAGGAGGATTGCTGAGTTCGCGGCGGCTTGCCTGGGCACCATAGTGAGCTCAGGGCCAGCCTGAACTACAAAGCGAGACCCTGTCTCCAAAAAGCAAAAAAAAAAAAAAAATTTTATATACAAAAACAGGCAGGGAGCCAGAATTTGGCTGCTTCTACCTTAAATTGACAGAGTACAAATAGCCCAATAAAATCAGGTGAAAGACTTGAACAATTACCACAATGAGATAACACATTAGAAGGGTTAACATTTTAAAAATTAACCATACCAAGAACTGGTACAGATGTGAAACTAGATGTATATTTGGGGCAGGAGTGTGACTAGTTTGGCCAGTTTGGAATCAGTAGTTTCTTTTTCTCTGTCTCTTTGTCTCTGTCTGTCTGTCTCTTTCTCTTTCTGTCTCTGTGTCTCTGTCTCTCTCTCTCCCTTCCTCCCTTCCTTCCCTGGGGACTGAACCCAGGAGTCACTAAACTACATTCCAAGCACTTTTAAATTTTATTGAGATAGGATCTCAGTAGGCTGCCCAGGCTGGTTTCAGGCCTGCAGTTCTCCTGACTAGTTTGGATTACCAGTGTGTGTCACTGAGCACAGCACACACCATTTGACTCAATAATTCCACTTTTAGGCATTTACTCAAGAGAAATGAAAAGGCACATCCATAATTTATAAGACATCGATACGAATGTTTATAGAAAGTGTACTTGTCGCAGTACCAGTCTGTAAACAACTCAGATGGCCATCAGCAGCAAGACGGAAAACAAACTGAAGGGTGCTGCTGCAGTAGAATAATACTTAGCACCGGAGAGGAATGAGCTCTGATGGATGCAGAGCCTGAGCGAGTGAGCTGAACACGAAAGAGTGCACGTTCTGTGGTTTCATCCACATGGGACTGTGCCGGAGTCCTCACTGAGGTCGAGTCATAAAATCAGGCCCGAGGTTCCTGTTATGGGATGGACTGATTGGGAGGGAGTGTGAGGGAAGTTTCTGTCGTGAAATGCTCCATATCTTAAGGGAGTGGTGGTTACTTGGATAAAGGAGGTTTTTCCAGAAGTTTGTGATTGTGTGTTCAAAATTTATACTTTAGGCTAGGACTCTAGTTTGGTGCTAAAGCTCTTGCTCACCGTACTCAAAACCCTGCATTCAGTCTCCAGGAATGAACAAGAAGCCCTTTTCCTTTCACTGTAGTGTGCAAATTTTTCCTCACTAAAAATAAGAAGAATCTTTTACATTCTGATATGAACAGAGCTGTATGGTATATTAAATGTAAAACAAATAAAGCACTGTATAGCAAGATAAAGCATTACTGAGTGGTATGGAGCATTCTGCCTCTTGTATAAAACAAAGCAATCATGAGTGTGATTTATGCATGTGTGTGTGTATATATATATATATATGTATATACATAGGCATGCTTGTGTGCATTATATCAAAAAAGAGAACCTGTAGGATATAGTCAGAGAGAACTTATTTTTCCACCTCTGACTCTTCAAATTTATTCAATGCATCTAGTTTTTTCTCAGCAGTTGAATAAAAATAAAGTTTCCAACTCTCTGCTCGCTTCCAGGTAATAAGTATCTGGTTGCTTTTAGTCGTAAAAGGCACTTTCAATTCAGCAATTAAGGTGTTGAACCCAGTGTGATGTTGCAGCTTGATTCGAGGTTCGTCCTCTCCTGACCCTGGAACAGAAGCAAGTAGCAACGTGGAGGTGCTGGCTGGCCACTGTTAGCTGTTTCTTGCTCCTCTGCTCTGGTTCTAGTCTTCCTCTCTCAGCTTCCAAAATACATTTCCGACTCCTAGCCTGGAGCAATCAATGTGAAGAGAGGAAAAGAGGGGAACAAAATGTTTTCTTGTGACTGATACTGCCACCATCTCTGTGGCCATGCCACCCTGAACATGCCCCATCTCATCTGATACTGGCACCAGTGTTCCCTGAGCTGGGGAGAAAATCCAGCCAGCCCTGTCTCCCATGGGCACTTTTTAGGTTCTTTGGGGCTTTCTCAGCAGTGATATCCTTCATGTGCAGTAATCTATCGGCTTATTCAAGGCTTTATTTTTCCATGTTTCAGTTACCCAAGTACAACCACGATCTGCAAATATTACATGGAAAATTCCAGAAACAAAAATTTATAAATTGCATCCCATTCTGAATAGCATAAAAGATTTGTATTACGGTGTATTGCTGTAATTATCCTATTTTATTATTGTTGTTTTTCTCTTATTTTACCTAATTTATGAATCAATTTTTTTTCATAAGTGTACATGCATAGAAAAGATATATGTAGCGTTCAGTACTGTTTGTGGTTTTAGGCATCTCCTGGGGGTCCTGGACCTTGTCCCTCACAGATGAGAGGAGCTTGCAGCACGTGGTCCAGTAGGCCTCTGCTCTGGCTGGTCATTTGTGAGCTTTCCTCAGCGGTGAAACACCGTGTGGCCACCTCAT
>PVIC010051678.1:0-12405 GCA_004025085.1 Thryonomys swinderianus
ATAAGCTCAAAGTATCCAGTATAGAATCTAACAAACCTTTTTATCTTATTTACTGTGTTTAATACTGATATTGGCATTTATTGTATTATGGTAACAAACATGATGTGATTGTTCTGCTCAAATACCTACCATGATGTGTCAGGAGTGAGAACTCTCAAGGGTTATTACAGATTCAAGGAGGACCCCCCAGGAAAGTGCTACTTCCAAAGGGCCCCAGATAATAGAAAGAGACCTGCAAGAGTGTGGGAATGAGCTCTACCAACATAGTGGAATATTATATAGGAATGAAAATGATGTATCCACGTGCTACAACACTGAAAACAATAAGCTATATAAAAGCCTGTCAAAGGCCTCATATTGTTAACTCCATCTCTATGAAATGTTCAGGAGGAGACAAAAAGGAGATCCATGTCTCCTGGGGTAAAGAGAAAGTATTGCTAGTAGGCACATGATTTTGTTCAGGGCTGACAATGTGCTGGGTAAGGCAATGCTCACACAAGCTCGTGAATGTCCTAAAACTGTGTCAACTGTACAACTGACAATGAGGAATTTTATGGAACATGAAATACAACTCAATTTTTAGGGACAGGAATAATAGTGTTCAGAAAAAAATATGTGAGTGGAAGCCATGAAGAGCTAGGACCTGCCTGAAGAAGAGGGCTTAGGCTGTCTGATCACAGTGTCATCAAACCCTAACGTTAAGACTGGGATACCTGGGTTTTTGTTGCAATCCAACAGGACTGTCTCCACGCTATTATGCATATTTTCGGTTCATCCTGGGCCTCTGTGAAAATACCATTGGTGACATTCCACAAATGTTTGTGTATCTATCCCTCAGCCCACCACGCCATGAATCACTCTGTCAGGGTACAGAAATATGACAGCCCCATCCCCCAGGACTTTGACGGGCGAAATACACCTAGTACTGAAGGGAATACAGGAAAGCAGGAACAGCAAACAGCTGCTTCCCAGAGTGTGGCCCCCCGACCTTCAGCAGAAAGGTCCCCAGGCAGGAGGAAAGGAACCACAGCAGACTGAAGGCCGCACTCTGAATGTCCATGTGAGGAAGACCAAGGGTTCATTCAGCCCACAAATCCCGACAGTCAAGCTCAGTATGTGATGCTGCCGCGGGATGCTGAGAATCACGGCCATGTGGGTGACCACACCAACTCCTGGATGGCCTACCTCACCCTGGATGGCTCAGCATCAGGCCGCCTTGAAGCTACTCAGAGCGTGGACTTTTTCCCCACATAAAGACTTGGCATGTGTGTTTCTCCTGAATGCTGATGAATGCAGGGATTTAGTAGCTTCAGAAATTACTGGAAAAGAACAACCAGATATAGATGACCCCTGCTGGAGTCGGATTGATTCCCACAGGTTAATATGAGAGCCTTCCTAAGAGCTTCATTAACACACCCCAACTCCTCTGGCCAAAACGCTGTCGGGCTCTGACGATGTGACACAAATTTCTCTCATGGTCCAGTTCTGCCCACGAGACAGCCAGCATGCAAATCCTTCATGGCAAATTGGATTCCAAAGGCCCTCTTCGCTGATGTTGAATGTTGTAAATACACTCAGTAAGCAATGTTCTAAGACGTAAGTATTCGTTTGCAATTTTGATCCAATCGTATTATCTAGAAAAAGCACAAGGAACTTCTCCAAGAGAATGTCAGGGGCCTTATGAACACAGTGACTACTGTGCATGGAGTCACTTTTAAAAATCACATGGAAAGGGCCGGAGATTTAGCTCAGTGGTTCCAGTGCTGCCTCACAAGCGCAAGGTCCTGAGTTCGATCCTGGTAACCACATACAATGCTACAATGCTGGGTGTGTGACTCACGCCCACCGGCAATCAATACCACATACCACAGTGCCGGGCATGGTGGCTCACACCTGTAATCCCAGCACTCGGGAGGCAGAGACAGGAGGATTGCTGAGTTCAGTGCTTGCCTGGGCTACATAGTGAGCTCAGGGCCAGCCTGAACTACAAAGCAAGACCCTGTCTCAAAAAAAAAAAAAAAAATCACGTGGAAAAAGCTTAAACCACCTTGAGTCTGGTCCTGAGTCACAGCTTCCAATTTTCAGCCATGTGCTATCATGGGACCTCCAGTATGCCCTCTCTTCTAATTAAAAATTATTTATAACACGCTAATGAAGGGAAAAGGAGGTTACCAAGGCCAGGCTCCTCCGCCAAGAGACTCCAAGCAATTAAAACCCCCAAACCCAAGCGTGGCTGTATGTGTCCATGGTTTCATTCTTGTCAAGTCATGCCAAGCCCCATCCATGTTTGCTGAAAGATCTCAAATGTGTCTGTGTTGAAGAGCAGCATGTGTGTTAATATACTACATATTATCTTCCAGCCTTTGATTTTGTTTGTTTCTTTTATTGAAGAAAAGTCCTAGATGGTTACTGGCTTCAACCCCTCCACACAGAGCGTGGAACACTGTTTGCTTTTGCCTCAAGGCCCCCTGGCAACACTTGGCAAGGACCTCACGTGCTGGATTTGCCCTAATAGGACAGAGCAGGCTTTCTTCTCTGTCACATCCAAGCTCTTTTATTTTACATGTCCTACAACAACTGCTTTACTTACCAGCCTCAGAGTCTCTTAGTGGCCATAACGGCCAGGCTGCAGCTTGACGGTGAAGCACGTGGCAAACCCATGATAAACAAATATCTCTAACCCCCCACCCCACCTCCTGGCATCCTGTGTTCGTTCTTTTGAAACAGGCTTCTAGGTGATCCTTGTGTATTCTCTTTGCACATTAGTTGAGTGAAAATTGTCCTCCTAAGCCGGGTATTAGGGCCAGCAATTTGGACAGAAGGTGAGCTAGAAGTCATGCAGGTTTGCCCTGGCGGCCTCCTCCAGGTGAACCTGCCCACCCTGCCGAGGCACAGGGTCCCCCACCACATAGGTGACACACCTGGTCCTCTTGTCCTCAGCTCTGTCACCAGCGGGAACTAACGGCACAGAAGGGACAGAGAATGATCAGCTTTCCTCCTGGGCACGGCTGCTGGCTTACAGACCTGGTGAGCTTTGGAGCCTCATTTCCAGGAGGAAATATTCTCCCAGGAGGAGTGACGACCAAGGTGCCAGGCCGTGTGGGAAGCAGTCGATCCGGGGAGCTCAGTTAATCCCTGTGAAATCGGGCTGGGCCTAAAAGCCCATGGATCCCAAGTAAGCCCTGTGGGTTGAACCGCTCCACCGCGCTTAACTCCCAGATAAACTCAGACTTAGCCAGCTTCACCCTCTCACTTAGCTGCTTTTAGCAGACTTTAAAAGTCTCTACCATGGGGGTGGGGTAGAGTTGGTCAGCAGGACAGAGGCCCGTGTTAGACCCTCAGTCCCACAAATACCAAATATGCACCCTGGCTTCTGTGCCATCAATACCCCACATCCTGCCCCCTCTCTCCTGCCTGCTGACCTGGTCTCCTCACAAACAAGTAAACTCTTTTTGGCCAAATCCAACATTTTGGTGACTAGTGTATCTCATACCTGAGTCAGTAACATCATCCTCTCTTTGCAAAAGAGAAAGTTGTGGCTCAGAGAAACTGAAGGGCTTGCCCAAGGACCTGCAACTCCTAAGAGAAAAAGCCACCACAAGATCTAATGGGGGATCTTAGCCCCAGGCTCTCCCGGGGCACGGCTGCAGGGGAAGCCCACCGGGCCCTTCCTTCTCTCTCTCTAGTTTTTTTTCTTTTTTTTTTTAGGCAGGGTCTCACTTTGTACTTCAGGCTGGCCCTGAGCTCACTATGGAGCCCAGGCAAGCCTCAAACTCAGCAATCCTCCTGCCTCTGCCTCCCGAGTGCTGGGATGACAGGCGTGAGCCACCACACCCAGCACTGTGGTGTGTGGTACTGATTGCCAGTGAGAGTGAATCACCATGCCCACTATTGTTGTATGTGGTTACCGGGATCGAACCAGGGACCTTGCACTTGCTAGGCAGGAGCTGGAACCACTGAGCTAAATCTCCAGCCAACCCTTCCTCATCTCTTTAACAGTACAAATTTATAAATATATATGTACTCTTTAATGCTTAATCTGACATGTTCTGTAATTAAATATGAATAAATGTTATTGATATAACCAAAAACAGGTACACAACTCAAAAATGAAGAGATCACAGGACATAGAGATCAGCACCACCTTGCCTTTACCCATCAGGATATGCCATGTCTTTGTCACTTTCCACCCCTGCACTTGATGCCAGATAAGTGACAGGAGAGTCTAGCCAGCAGCTCTGGAGGCCAGAAGTCGGGATCGGCAGGGTTTCTCTGAAGCGGGCCAAGCATGGCAGAACACAAGCAAAGCTGCTGAAGTCACAGCTCGAGGGCCGCCACGCTTTATGAAAACCCACTCTGGGTTTTCATTCAGTCCCAGGAGAACCATGTTGGTTCATCTTGGAGATCTACTTGTCTCCTAAAGCGCTCACTGCCTCAAAATTCTTGTTACACGCTGGGCGTGGTGGCTCACACCTGTAATCCCAGCACTTGGGAGGCAGAGACAGGAGGATTGCTGAGTTGGAGGCTTGCCTGAGCTACGTAGTGAGCTCAGGGCCAGCCTGAACTACAAAGTGAGACCCTGTCTCAAAAAAAACTCTTGTTACATGGGGTTCCAACCCAAGCATGCATTTCACAGCCATGCAACCTGCTCGAACCATGGCGTGCTGTCCAAATTTGTACCCTATCAGTTCAAAGACCATTGCCTTGGGGAAATGGCAAAGGTGGAAAGAATCCCTATCTTCTGGGGCTCCCCACCTGGCCAGAAAATAGGGGAT
The DNA here is from genome assembly GCA_004025085.1 of Thryonomys swinderianus. NCBI lineage: Eukaryota > Metazoa > Chordata > Mammalia > Rodentia > Thryonomyidae > Thryonomys > Thryonomys swinderianus. Next base: position 4,776 of record PVIC010051678.1, read on the forward strand.
TCATTTAGAACCAGCCATGGTTTCACTGTGATCGTTCACACCCTTCCGTCCTGCTGGGACACATGCTATGGCCTGTCCCTGGAAACCTGGAAGATGGGGCCCAACCCCCTATGGGCTAAGTGGAGCAGCAGTCCACGTAGCCACGAAAGACTTGAGGCAGGGCTTTGGGGCCTCGAGTCAAGCCAGTGTGTGCCTCACAGAACACCTAGTGCGTGACAGGTGCCATTTTAGACCTTGGGGGTGCCTCTGTGACCAGCCAGACTAAAACCAGCTGCTCTCAGGGAGGACAGCGAACAAAGAGAAAGGTCTACGGGGAGTTAGGAAGTGACACACTGGGAAGGAAAACAAAACAGGGAAGAGATGAGCAAGTGCCAGAGCCTCGGCACAGCACTCAAGTCAGCCCTGAAGAAGAGCAAGGGGAGGGGAGGAACAGCAAGTGCAAAGGCCCTGCGGTGACAGCACCGCAGCCCATGCAGGCTGAGTGAGCACAGGGAAGGCTGGCCAAGAGGATATGGGAGCCACAGCAAGTGCAGAGTGAAGCGGGGCAGTGGTGTGACCCGGGGTCGAGGCCCTTGTTTCTGACCATGTGAGAGGGATGAGAGGAGGGTAGGGGCACCTCAGGAAGCTGCGCCAGGCACTACAGCGATGGGCCAGGCAGAGGCTGTAGGCTTGGGCCAAGACAAGAGAAGCCCCTCACCGCCCTGCACCCCAGCCCCAGGATTGGCATCGTCAGCTCAGAAAGCCCTGCCAGCTCCCCCCGGGAAAGGCCCAGGCTAGCGGAAAGAGACGTTCAGAACCCGCCAACCCTACAATTACCGATAAGATGGATTCTTCTCCCTGTCAGGGCGCAGGAGATATGGAGCCTGTTATTACAGAGGCCTAATTACAGCGTCTCGGGCTGCAGCGCTCCCTGCAAGAGAAATAACAACGGCCTGCAAAGCGGAGCTAATTGTTCCCTCCTCCTCCCTCTTTCTTTTTGTTAGAAGCACTCAATCGGCCTAAAATAATTACACATCTCCCCCAAGGGGCTCTGGGATGGCCTTTCTCTCCTCCCAAGGCTGGAAATTCAGCTCCCTGAATCTAAAATTGGCAGCAAACCCGAGGGACATTGGCATCAAGGTGGGGTGCCCCAGGCAAAGCCTCATCTCAGTGCTGCTCAGTGCTAGCCAGCTGTAGTGTGCAGTGCCCTGAGTGTGCCCTGGGGCTTTGAAGGAATGATGTACGTGCAGAACCTTGATTTCCTGGTGAGTAAAAGGGCTACACGAGACCTCTGGGTGGCAGGTGTCCAGTCCTATGTGGTGAAGCACTTCCTGTGTCCCAGTGCTAACACCGCCAACATCTGGTCCTTTCAAGTCACAAGCTCCATTAGGAAGTGAAACAGGTTCCATGCAGTCGCCCCTACTATATGCCATATGTGCAATACATGATCAGGCAAGATCTGTTAGATGAATGAGCTCCTACCCATGTCTCAGAGCCCACCTGGTCAATGGAGGGGAAACTGAGGCCCAGAAAGGGTAGGCATCACAGGTGTATGGGGCATACACCCAGCTGATTGCTCTGAGTGGGCCTGGCTTCCCCCACTGGGCAACACAAGACATGACCTAGACACCACGTTATGGGCACACTTGGTAAGGCTGTTCCTGTGATCTTTGCTACTACGCCACACAAAGTCCCCATTTGGCATCTGGGTCCCACCCCTACTGGTTGAGAGACAGACCTGTAGCCTCTCTTCATGCACCCTGGAGTCTGTCTTCACCTCAGCCCACCCCTGTGGTGTGCATCTTCTTTTCCAAGACAGTCGGCTGTACTTCCATTTGTTTAAGCAGAAAAAGCAGATGTCTTAAAGCGAAGTCCAAGAAACAATGCTCTGTGGCTGTGGCAGTGCAGGATGAGCCAGCCAACCTGGCATGGGTCAGGGGACTCAAAAACAACCTAGTGATGCCCCGCACGATGTCCCATGTGCCCTTGAGCACAAACCTGGTCCAGTCTCACCACTGCATCACCACCATCTCTTGCAGGCCTTCCCTTCTCTGGGCCTCAGTTTCCTTATCTGCAAAGGAAAATGGGGTCATTGCAGCCCTCTCTTCCTGCCCCCCATGTGGAAGCCAGCCCTGCACCCCAGGTTGATGGCTCCAGACCTGGGTCCCCCTCCAGGGCCACAGCCGAGTGAGATGTCAGAGTTCAGGATTCTGTGGGCTGACGTGCTAATGAAGGCCTGACAGCCCGGAGACCTGACATGTCTATTTTCAGGAAACGGAACACCTGGTTCCCAGCCCCAGCCTACTCCTCCACAACATCTGCCTGGCCCCAGCCATAGCCCGGTGGTGTCGGAGCCTGATAGATCACCCCTCTGATATCTTTATTATCACTTTGAAAGATGCCACCACCGGGCTGCTGGCCTGCCATCCCTTCCTGGAAAAAAGATCCCCTGGGGCGTTCCGATGTCAGCCAGGTTAGGGACGTGACACCAGCAGCAGTTCCTGGCCAGAAGTCCCCCTGTCACTCGGACACTGCCATAAATAATGCCCGAGACATCCAGGAGTCACAGATGCTCTTTGTGCGCCCCCTGCAGAGGTCAGCTCTGGCGAGTGCTCCTAGAAATAAAGGCTTTCAAGAACAAGCAAAAGGTAGACTCCAATTTCTGGGCTGGACATGCCCTCTGGGGTCCAGGGGAGAATCCAGGGCCCTCCCCCATATCTCCTGCCAAGACTCCTAGAAGATACATATAAACTATCACTCATTCACCCTCATGTCCATCCTTTCATTCCGAAGTGCACATTGGTCCCTAGGACGAACAGCCCTGATCCTTCCAGGAGCAAAATGGAGAGGAAATGTAGAGTAGGAACAAGATACAGGGCAGAGGAAGACACTTCAGAGACTTTGCAACCCACTGCAAATATGTGGGTCCATACTCAGAGCCTGATGAGGGAAAATCGTGCACAAGAAAGCACACCCTGGACATGAGCAGGGACACGGGGTGGAATCTAGTCAGAATATGTCAAGGAGACGTGGTCACTTTTATTTTGAGGCTCCACAATGACTTTATAGTTATGCTTAACAGGTCCTTATCTGTAAAGTCTAGGATTCCCTTGAAAATATTCCAGGCCACACACACACACACACACACACACAAGTACATATGGTAGGGAATTTGGGATAAGACAGAATCTTGTGGCAGCAGGTTCCAGGTGCTGTATGGAGAGTCAGTGTCATGCACTGGTGTGAGATCCTAGGCACAGTCACCCTCTACATCCTAGGCACCACACACATACACACACACACACACACACACTATTCCTCTGCATCTACAACCAAACAGGCACAGACTCTTTTCCTTGTCATTACCCTTCCACAGCTATTTACACAGAATTCCCTGTGGCATTATTCCCCAAACAATGGAGCAGAACAGCTATTTGAGCACCGCTTCCATTGTATTAGGTATTAAAAGTAATCTAGCAGTGACAAAGTATACAGGAAGAGGCACACTGGTTACCAACAAATACTACCCCATTTTATACACAGGACTGAGCTTCTGCAGTTCCTGGTACTCAAAGCGGCCCTATGGCCAGTCCCTGTGGATGTGGAGGTCAGTGGTACGCTTGCTTTCACAGGCCATCCTAAGGTAAAAGCCATGTGGCTCCTACAATAAAGCTTAACATCACCCTGGCACATTTATTCATGGGAGCCCAGAGGCACTTCCTCTGTCTCCCTGGAACTTAGTTCTGAGTCTACCTGACAGGCAGGTCTGCGTATGAATAAATACAGAATGCAGTGTTCCACACAATCACTGTGTGTACTTAGTTCACTGTGTGACATATTATGCAGTAATTCTCTACAAGTTATATGTATCACATAGCAGCACTATCAGTCCGACCTTTCTGTGCAAGCTTTCTGAGTCTGAGGTTTAAACAACCTCAGACCAAAAGTATTTCTTAAAATGGAATCTGTTCTAAACATGCACAGACTTTTATTTCTTGTCCTTATTCCCAAAACAATATCAAACAACAACTTCAATGGAGAGAGGGGTGAGGGGAAGGGGAAGGGGGTATAAAAGAATTAAGATGAGTTATGTACATGGACCAATCTCTGTGAGGAATGTCATCATTATTTGCTGCTGACCTGTGTAATAAAAGGTGAAAAAAATAAGTTTGAGGACACAAAAACTATTTCCATGGCTCTGACTTTGTTTTAAAATGTCTGGGAGGATGTGTAAGGTTCTTTATAAACACATACTACACCACATTGAGTAACTGTGGATTTTGGAGTCTATGGCAGTTCCTGAGACAAGTCCCCACAACCAATTTATACATGAGTATAACAAGTGCTATATCATCTAAATGTGATGTAGATGATGGCTATATAATTGTATGCTCATACAATAGCTTCAAGAAATGTGTACATTTTAAAAATTACAGTTGGTCACAGTACTTTCCCCTGATCCTGTGTCATTCCTATCTGGAGGACCTGTTTTGTGATACTGGAAGTAAAAGAGAGTATACAACAGTGTATTCTCAACAGTGTATATAAGTAACAAGAAATAGTCAGTTCTGTACCATCCTGGTGCATGATGGGTCCCTAGTAGAGCTTCACTGGGTAACCAGACACAGCTCATGTGGTAACCCTGTTTCTGGATATGGCAATGCCCAAATGCCCCTCATTGTTCTCATGCCTAGTCAAGGGGTTTTATACCCCAGAGCCCCAAGACCATGGGTATATGTACATTGCATTCATGAACCTCTCCACTTGCACTCCTGAGTGTGTCTGTTTAACCTGCATGGCCTCCATGAGACTCATGGACATGCTGCCCCTATACTTGGACTGTGTCCTTTTACAAAGTGAGAGGCAAACCAAAAAATAATTTAAATAATTCCAGGTGGGAACAAGAGAAACAAAAAAAGTAAAAAAGGCATTAATCTAGCAAAGAGAATTTCAAGGCAGCCCAACATTCAGGCTGTGGGATGGATACTATTGGGGGCTCTTACCCAGATCTGTACTGAGAATCAAGAGCAAATCACACAGCTAGGTGACATCAAAAATTCTGAGTTTTACAAGGAGGGAAGCTCTTATAAAGTGGAAGCCTGTAAAGTTGGAGAAAAGGAGAAGTTTCTATACCCATACTCCCTGCTTTGGAAGTGTAAATGTTTATCCTCTGCCCTTGTACTTTGGTGGTGTTTAACTTAAAAAAAAAAAAAAAAAAGGAACTCATAAGTAAGGGTTTGCTTTCAGTCAGTCTCAGAGGAGACTGGACTGGAGCCTTTTAGCATTGCTGGAACTATTAAAACTGGCAACTCTTAGAGACAGAGAAAGTGACTAAGACACAGCCTGAGGGACCCTCAAGTCAAATCACATGGAATTCCTTCCACAAGGAGGACACTGAATCTCAGGTTTCAGGAAATCTAGTTTCCTGCCTCCTATGTCCTCATCCAGTGGCCCAGTTCTCCTTCTGGCTTCTTCCAGTTATATCCAGTCCCTGAATCTCCACCTGTCATGGTAGAACTCTCCCCCTTTCCTGGAGTAAGCCTCCCTGGACAGTTCCAGTGGAATGAACCTCGCTCTGATACCAAATTGAAAGCTACTCCTTGTGATTCGCCTTTCCCCATCTCCTGGGTCCTGGCTCTATCCTATGGTCCACCAAACAGAGTTCTGTCCCTGCCCCATCTTAACTCATACTACCTCAAGAGAAGTGTCAACTCAAAAAATTAACTTTATATATGGGTTATGTTAACAGAGATTTAATACCCATAAGAGAGGAGGTAATATTCTCCTCTAGCCTGGCTTATCAAATCCTGTGCTTAGCTCTAGGCCCATTTGAAATATCAAAAAGATTCAGAGATGATGGTCAGGGGTATGTGCAAGCTGAAGATTCTGTCCCTGTAAAGTAGTTAGGTTCTTTCAGCATGGAAAAGATTCAAAAGATCCCAGTGTATGTCTCCACCAGCACAAAGAGAACAAGAGAGAAAACACAATTTTTGAAAGAGATAAAAAGTATATAGAAATGAATTCCAACAGGAAGCCGAGGCAGGAGGATCACAAGTTTGAACCCAATCAGGGAAATTTACCAACATACCAAGACCCCGTCTCATTCTGTTTTTAAAAATCTGGGGATGAGCTACATGTGAAGGTCTTAGGTTCAACCCCAATACCACTATACACACATGCATGTGCATGCACTCATGCATACATACACACAGAACAGAGAAACTACCTAAAATCCAAAGCGCCTAATGAAGAACCAATTCCCCCACAAAGCTGAAGAGTCCTGGTCCTGGGGGCCCCAGATCCAGCAGAGAGAGGGAACAAAGTAAAGAGCACCTGAAGGTCTTCACATTGGAACAATTCTACCCTCCCCAGTCCTGCAGGAGATGCCACGTTCTGGGTGCCCACCCTCCTCACTGCTACTGGGTTTATGCAGGAAGATGAGAGCTTTTCTCTTTGGAGTATGTGGCAGGAGCAGCCTGGGACCTGAGGAGACAATAGGCAGGGCATTGGAAAGAGTGACTTAACCATCATGCAGCACAAATGGTGGTGAGGTGCCGGCTCTTGGTCCACAGCCCCACCAATCAGCACAGCTTCTGAGCAAGCAAGTGAAGGACGCTTCATTGAGAAACCTGAACGGCCTCCAAGAAAACCCTCATCTCAGAAATGAGGCAAGAAGTGGCAACACTGACTCTACTGTCCTGAGTTGTGGCTGTGATTAGGACAAAGATATTCCTAGTGGAGGCTATGTGTGTGGAACAGAGAAGGCCTATGCTGTTCACACACCCCTGTCCAACCCCAAGTCTTTGTCAGCTGTGGAAGACACAAAAGGGCCCAGAAGAAAGTGAAAGCCAAGAGAGACTTGAAAACATCCTCGGCTACACTCTGCACTCTCTGCTACACCAACACCAACACACACACACACACACACAATCCAAATACAGAAGCTGTACTTTGTACAGTGTTCACACTCTGTTCAATTACTGGATGATCTTTAACCCAGGTGGACACAGAAATGATCCCTAGGAAGTTAGAGTTAAAAGTAAAAACAAGAGTAAAAACTTTGGCAGTTACATCGATTTCACAGCTTCAGCCAGAAAAGTTACCAAGCAGACAAGCAAACAAAATATCAACCACAATTGTCAAGGTGAAAAAAAAAATCAGACTACAGAGTGCTGACATTTGGATCTAGAACCCCCAGCAAAGGTCCCTAGAGTGGCAACTAAAAATGAAAGCCTTTAAAAGAAGTGAAGCCTATTAGAGCAAGGTGTGGTAGTTCACGCCTGTAATCCCAGTACTCAGGAGGCAGAGGCAAGAGGATTGCTGAGTTCGAGGCTTCCCTGGGTTATAGAGAGCTCAGGGCCAGCCTGAACTATAAAGTAAGACCCTGCCTAAAAAAAAAAAAAAAAGTGAGGCCTATTGGGAAGTTTTCCATCGTGTGGGGAACTCCTTTGAAGGTAACAGTGGGACTCCTGCCCCTTCTTCCTCCTTCATTTACCACACTTTTCCACCATCATGTCTGTCTCATGGTAGGCCAATGGATTACAGGCTTGAACCTCCATAGCTGTGCTCCAAAATAAACCTCTTCTCTTTCTAAATTAATTATGTCAAGTTGTCTGTTATAATTATTCAAAGCTGACTAGTACTGTGCTAC
>PVIC010051679.1:0-12409 GCA_004025085.1 Thryonomys swinderianus
CGTAAGGACCTGAGTTCGATCCCCGGTTACCACATATAATGCTGGGCGTGGTGGCTCACGCCTGTAATCCCAGCACTCGGGAGGCAGAGACGGGAGGATTGCTGAGTTCGCGGCGGCTTGCCTGGGCACCATAGTGAGCTCAGGGCCAGCCTGAACTACAAAGCAAGACCCTGTCTCCAAAAAAAAAAAAAAAAAAAAAGAAAGATGGCAGGAAGGATCAAAGGAAGGAATTCTACAGTTATATTTTAATTTGGCTTATACTAAAACTTCTGAATTTCAGAAGAACTGATCTAGATTATAACAACACAAGATTGTAACTTTAAAAACAATTTTAAAAACACTGCACAGGGCCATATGTTTTACTTTGTGTCTTTCTGGAGAAGCAAGATGGTCAGAGTCATTGAGCATGGTGGTGCTCACCTGTAACCCTTGCATAAGGGACGCTGAGGCAGGAGGACTACTGAAAGTGTGAAGCCAGCTTGGCTACAAACTGAGCTCAAGACCAGCTTGAACTACATAGGAAGGTAGTGTCTTAAAAACCAAATTACCGTCAAGAGTCTCATGGAGCCCTTGACCAGGGTGCGATAGCCATGCTGGTCTCAAAGGCTATACAGAGAAGCTGCTCCATGCCCCAGAGGGTGGTTTCGGACATCTCTTTCATTTTGGTCTGAGGCAACAAACTACCTCACTGTACCACAGCTACAGAAAAGGAGCCCCCGAGCTGCAGGAGCTCACAGTCAAAAGAGAAGGTACACCTCCATAAACAGCCAAATGCATGGAAGCTTAACACAAATTCTTTAGTCCACAACTTGATTATACTTTCATAGGAGTTTTGTTTTTGGTGGCAGACACCCTGGGTGGTAATGAGCTTTCTGATTTCTGCCGACAGCGATTGATCAAGGACATGAAAAAAGGGAAAAGAAAAGTATAGAATCTCCTGGAAAATTTCTCCCCGAAAAGAGGCTTACCTTTTTTTCTGACTGGTTGTCCTGGAGAGCTGTGCCAAGATGATACAGTGGTTGCAGTCTTATGTATGACGAACAAAGAATTGATGTTAGATACATAGTGCTAAGAAAAAAGCAGCTGAATTTATTAGAGTGAAGGGAAGAAGGTGCACTCAGTGTGAGCAAGTTTATGCCTGCATTAAGAGAAAAGCACACACAAGATAAGTATCTCCCCAAGTGAGGTCATACATTTGAGTGAGGAGAGGAATTCTTACCTGAGTTCATCTGGACAAGATGCCATTCTTTTTTTTTTTTTTTTTTTTTTTTTTTGAGACAGGGTCTCGCTTTGTAGTTCAGGCTGGCTCTGAGCTCACTTTGTAGCCCAGGCAAGTCTGGAACTCAGCAAACCTCCTGTCTCTGCCTCCCGAGTGCTGGGATGACAGGCGTGAGCCACCACGCCCGACAAGATGCCATTCTTTGCTAACATTATAGGTCAGTAACCAAGACTGAATGTGAACACAGACAGGCCCCTCCTATGCCTGCTAACTCATCCAGGCATGGAACCGGATGAAAAGTGATTGGGGAGATACAGGCTCCAAGTTCAAGTACATGTCAGCAGCTGGGGAGAAAAGGACAGGTTTGAGGAGGGTGGGCTGGCTGCCAGACGGAGGAGCATAGAGGGGGTAAACGCATGACATTGTCGAGTCGGGTTTTTGCGTAGGATTTATTTCCCCCCCTCAGGAGAAGTATTTGTTCAGAACTCGGACAAGTTTTGGTATAAGCAAGAGGCTAGTTTCCTCTGTCTGGGTGAGGACCAGCAGGGATGGAGAAAGATGCCAGCATTCAGCCAGAGGAGAAGCCAAATTTTACAGGACTTGCTGTCCTACGGAATGGGGAGGGGGGCCACTTGTGGCCCAGGTTCTCAGAAAGACGGGTGCAGGTGTGCAGATTATCTCGTTTATCCGGGACAACTTGGCCTGTTAGTGGTTTCCTAATGTTGGTGGAGAGCCGTACGCTTGCTGGGGTGGGGGTGGGGGTCTCACATTTTGGTGAGACAAAGTGGACAGTGTTTGTTACTTCCCACATGACAGATGGCACGGCCTGGGCAGCATGATTAGAAAAGAGATTTGAGAGAACAGGAGTGCATCAAGGAGTGCTCAGTGTCAGCATCTGCCAGCCTGAATGAGGTTCTTTGACAATTATGAGAAAAGCCTCAGGAGGCATGGTGGGAGGAGGAGGGGGAGGGGGGAGGAGGAGGAGGAGGACATACACACAAGAGAACCAGTTAACGGAAGGAGCCCCGAAGCCCATCCCTAAATATTGGTCCTAGAGTCAATCAGGTGCTGTCTAGTTTCTGGGGCCTTTCGCTCAGTCTCTTAGCTGCATCTTGTACCACGCCTTACTCCTTGCTGTAAAAGCCACGTTCTTTTCCTAGAAGGTATACGAGCCACTTTTTCCAGCCGTGAGATCTAGACCTCTGCTCCGTGGGGAGGAGTGGGAATGCAGGGGCTGGGGTGGGCAAGAGGCAGGGAGAAAACCTTCCCTAAATGAAGGGGTTAGAGTGCCAGGAGCTGCCTGGAGGCCAATGGTATTTGGCGGCTTCAGTAAGAGAAAAGGCTCAGGACAGGACATGAAGCCCTCCAAGCAGGGACCACCCTAACCCAGGGTTTGGTACCAGACATGATCAAGGATGCATGAGAGACCTCCCCCGACAGGCTTTCTTGTGACAACAGGGCTTGTTTAGCACCCGCCTTACTTCGGTTAGGCGGAGATCAAGAAAAATGTCAACACTTGCCTGGAGAAGCCCAAACACCCCACCCAGGCTTGTTAAGGAGGGGAAGCAGGGCATGAAACAGGAGACTCAGGATGTGGGAGGTCAGCGTGGGCTGAGCCACCGCCCACTGCTTCCTCGGTCCGCAGGAGCCCCTGCTCTTGGCTCCCCTTCCCACTCCCAGGTGCCAGGTGAGACTGAAAGTGGGAACACAGACTCAGTCCAAGCAGGTTTACTGCTCAACGTGAAAGGGTTCTGTTTGTGAGGAGAACAGAGAACGCATCTCTCACAAGCTAAGAGGCTTTCTCACAACATTCTCTGGGCTTTTGAGGCAGTAGGTCGGAAAACTGCAGGCTTGCGGGCTGCTCTGTGACCTACTGACATAGAAGTAGGGCATAGTAAGACCCGTCAATGACAAGATCCTGGGGCAACGAGCGAACCCACATGCGGAACTTCTCCTGAGGTACAGGGAGCCTGCTACGACAGCCAGCACTGCCTTTCCCAGCAGTGGGGTATACTTCTATTTTTGCTTTTAACTTCTTTTACTCTTGTTCTGCCCAAGTTTGCCCTGAATAGCTGGCTTCTCCCATAATCCTTCAACCGTCAGTTTTCAAATGAACTTTTTGGCTTGGCTTGTCCAAGGAAAGAAGGACCTGGAATATATTTGGTAGGTGAGCCATTTCTAAAGGAACTACCAGATGACACTGCTGACGTGTCCTCTGGGAACCTGTTTGTGACCCAAGTAAAATAACACTTAGGTTTCTCTAAGGTGACATGTACCTGTCCAGGCTCTAGGAAGTAGAGCGCCCCCCTGGGGTGAGTCAGTATTATGCATATGTATAGTGGTTGTGTATCATATTAAAAAAATATGCACGAAATTGGTAAGTGGTCATGTTTTTAAAAAAAGTTTGATGGGTCTTTTATTTTCTCTGTTCTCTTAACAGTGTAGGCAACATTACACTACATCTTTGACATCAGTCAAGGGGGGATAAAAGTGTGCTATTATGAAATCTGTATTTGGTTTTCAGTCTCAATTTCCTGGCAGACAACTCCTAAAATCCTTAGAGTCTGTGAAATGAGCTAACATTTTGAATGTTAATGCCTAGTTGCTGCCTGGCAGGCCCTAGCAAGGTAGCTTCAGAATTGGGGCTGGTCACAGGAAAGACTAAGGCAGAATTGGAGGGTTTGAACTTTCAGACCAACCCCAAACTCCATGGTGAAGATAAGTGTTGAAGACTGAGATTGAAGGGGATGTGGGAAGCCTGATTTACAGGCCTTCGATCAGAAGCATAGGCTAAAACAACCTGGGGTTAGTGACTGGCAGGCAAGGGTGGGGTGGGGTGGGAAGGGAAATCTTGGGAACTAGAGCTGTGGTCAAAACTGAATCCAGGGAAGGTGTGTCCAGCTGCTGTTTCAGCACCCCTTGCTTGCAAAAATCTCACAGTTTGTCACAGAAAACTGGTTGATTGCTGAGTGAGAATACAGGAGAAACTAGGATTGGTTTCTTATATGTTCTCAGAAAAGCAAGTATGAAGACTGAAAACAATATTTGGGAATAAGCTACATGCAGATGTAGCTATTGATGTTATTTCTTACCAAAGTGACACGACACGATAGAAGAGGTAAAAGAGAAAAAAAGTCCTCTCAAATGCCAGCACTGCTGGGTAATCCAAGGAAAACCACCTAACCACTGTGCTATATTTTTCATCTATAAAATAAGCAGTCTTAAGAACTACAGGAAGCTGGGCTTGGTGACCCACACCTGTAACCCTAGCACATTCAGGAGGCTGAGGCAGGAGGGTCGCACCCCAGTTCAAAGCCAGACCGGCCTCCACAGTGAATTCAAAGCTGACCTGAACTAGACAGGGAGACTGTCTCAAAAAAAGGGAAAAAAATTACATGAAAAATATGCATAACTGCATCATACACATAATGGACCCTAAATGCCACTTTACTTTTAAATTTAAATGAACACAATCAGAGGTTGGAAAAGTAGTATTTAGGATATAAAAATATGTAGTAAAATTAAAGAAATGGGGTTGAAGAACATGTGCTGCTCAGTAGTAGAACGCTTGCCTAGAATTGAGTCCACAGCACTGAGGGGGAGCACTAAAGAATGTTTTTAGTGGGGCATGGTGGAGCAAGCCTGCAATCCCAGCACTTGAGAGACAGGATCTGTAGTTCTAGGCCAGACTGGGCTACATAGCAAGACTTTCTCTCCACACCAAAAAAAAAAAAAAAAAAAACGAAAAGAAAAAAACTTTTGCCCCTAAAACTTTAAAAAAGAAAAATTTCTCCATGGAAAAAGTATCCAGAGAATAGCACATGGAATTTGCTTGCTTGTTTTTGCAGTTCTGCAGATTGAACACCCAAGGCCTTCACACAGAGACCCTCTCAGCCGTTTTTAAATTTTGAGACAGGGTCTAGCTAATCATTAAGTTGCCCAGGCCAGACTCAAATTTACAGTTCTCATATCTCAGCCCCCCAGAGTGTGGGGATTACGAGCAAGCATCATTTTGCCTGAATCAATTTGCTCAGGCTGCCTTGGCTATGTAGCCCAGGTTAGCCTTGTCCTCACAGCTATCCTCCTGCCTCTGCCTGCTGAGTTCTGGGATTAAAGGAATAGGCCACTATGCCCAGCTCCATGACTTAAAATTTTTATGTAAATTTTCCATTTCCTGCCATCCAAACAGTGGCATAATCTGAAAAACAAAAACAATGACCGGCAGAGTGACACATACTTGCAATTCCAGCACCTGGGAGGCCAGGCGAGGAACACCATGAGTTTGAGGACAGCCCCAGGCTATGTAAACTCAAAGCTGGCCTGGCCTACACAGCAACACCCTACCTCCAAAGAAAATAAAACATCAAAATAAAAATAACATCATTTTGAATGTCACTTTAAAATTATCTCACCTATGTTTTTGACAAGCTCCTTCAGAGAAAATGGTAGGGGCCAGTCAGGCAAGCAAATTAAACTACTCCCTTATCTCCCAGTTACCAAATGAAAGATCACTTTCTTCATCACTTTGATCTATTTCCTAAGTACAGGTGTCCCTGTGTTCTTTTCTAGGTAACAAATTCGTGAGACTGAGAAAGACAGGAAACAGTAAATCTGAGAACCACATAAATCACACAAATGTGAGGAAAAAAGCCAGGGATGTAGCTCAGTGGTGCAGCACCTGCCTGGCGTGTACAAGGTCCTGAGTTAACTCCTGATACAAAACACACACACACACACCATTGAGAAAAGGACAATGTATCACCAAAAAATCATGACAGATAATTGAAATGTGACTTCTAGAAGTCAGATTTACTCACTAAAAAGAATTAGATACATTTGAAGATAGAATTGGAAATTTGGAAGATTAAAGAGGCCTATCAAAAAAAAAACCATGAAATATGTACTCTACAACACACACTTGGGCTGGAGATTTAGCTCAGTGGTTCCAGTACCTGCCTAGCAAACACAAGGTCCTGGGTTTGATCTCTAGAAACAAATAAACAAACAAACAAAACCATACACTTGGTAGTGTTCCAGAAAGTGAAATTAGAGCATAGAAAAAACGACCTTCAAAGTTGTAATGCAGAAGAATTTTCCATAATGATTGAGAGATATGGACCCTCAATAACAGGAAAAACAATAGCTCACAATCCAAAAATAAAAATGTCCGCCACAAAACTTCACAAAATAAAGGCTTAAAAGTAATAATAAAAAGCCCACCATCAACATTACAGAGAACTGTAACAAGTTGAAAATGAGTACCATAAACAAAACTGAGTGAGGCAAAGAGACATGCAGGAAAAGTCAAGTTATTATTATCTGCAGATAACATGATCACATATATTGAAGACACACAAAAAATCCATCAGAAGACTCTTAGATTAATAACCAATCTCAGCAATGTACAAGATACAATGTACAAGATACAAGATGCAAAAATCAGTCTCCTTCCTGTATACTAATAATGAACCCAGGAAAAAAAATTTGAGGGCAGGGCCTACCTTCCAAGCACAAGAGCCCCCCAAACCATCCAAAAAATAAAAATAAAAAAAATACCATTCACAATAAAACTTGAAAACTTAAAAATTAACCTAAGGACATGAAAAACATCTATAATGAAAACTGTAGTACTCTGAAAAAGGAAATCTAAAGATATCAGAAAATTGAAAGCTATCCCTCTTCTCAGTTCCTGGATATGCAGAATCAAGATAGTCAAAATGACCACATTCTTAAAATAGACAAACAAATTTAATGCAAGCGCAATGAAAATACAAACAGCATTCTTCACAGACCTAATTTTAGAACAATTCTAAAATTCTTATAAAACCAGGAAAGACCTAGAAAAGCAAAAGCAATCGAGTAACAGGAGCAAAGCAAGAGGCATCACAATCACACACTTGAAGTTATTATTACAAAGCTACAGTGATAAAAACAGGATGGCGTAAGACAAAAGGATCTCACAACAACCCCAAGCACATTCACCAATTTCACATTTGACAAATGGGCCAGAAATATATATGCTGGAGGAAAGAGCCTCTTTAATCAGTTGCATTGGAAAAACTGATTATCCACACTTGCAAAAGACTGACTCTAGACCCATACCTCTCACCATGCACTGAACTAAAACCAAAAGGGATCAAGGAACTATTATGTCAAAACAGAAACAAATGCTGGAAGATAAATAGGCAAACTCTTAAAGATACAGGCAGAACCAAGAAGTCTATAAACAGTACCCCAATGGCACAAAAAATTGTACCAAGAATGCCGGACGTGGTGGCTCACGCCTGTAATCCCAGCACTCGGGAGGCAGGGACAGGGGGATTGCTGAGTTCGCGGCGGCTTGCCTGGGCACCAGAGTGAGCTCAGGGCCAGCCTGAACTACAAAGCGAGACCCTGTCTCAAAAAGCAAAAAAAATTGTACCAAGAATTAATGGTCATAGCAAATTGAAAAGCTTCTGCACAGCCAAGGAAAACAACCAAGTGAAGTGACAACCTCCAGAATGGGAAAAAATTTCTGCAGGTACACCTCAGCCAGAAACTAGTAACTAGAATATAGAAGGAACTCAAAACTCTTAGATCCTTCAAAATAAAAGACCCGATCAGAAATGGGCAACTGAAATATACACTTTTCAGAAGTAGTACAAATGGATGGCCGGTAAATACATGAAGTAATGCTTAACAGTACAACATTGAGATTCCATCTAACCCCAGAAGAGTAGTTGTCATCAAGAAATTAAATAGCTTGGGCCAGGGATTTAGCTCAGTGGTTCCAGAATCTGCCTCGCAAGCGCAAGATCCTGAGGTGATCCCCGATACCACATACCACAATGCCAGGCGTGGTGGTTCACATCTGTAATCCCAGCACTGGGGAGGCAGAGGCAGGAGAATTGCTGTGAGTTCAAGGTTAGCCTGGGCTACATAGTGGGATCAGGGTCAGCCTGAACTACAAAGCGAGACCCTGTCTCAAAAGTAGGGGAGGGCGCTAGAGATTTACTTCAGTGGTTCTGGTACCTGCCTAGCAAGCGCAAGGTCCCTGGTTTGATCCCTGGTAACCACATACAACAATACCAAGCATGGTGACTCATGCCCACCAGCAATCAATACCACACCCACAGCGCCAGGCATGGTAGCTCACGCCTGTCATCTCAGCACTTGGGAGGCAGAGGCAGGAGGATTGCTGAGTTGGAGCCTTGCCTGGGCTACATAGTGAGCTCAGGACCAGTGAAACCTTGTCTCAAAAAAAAAAAAAAAAAAAGAAAAGAGAGAGAGAAAGAAATTAAATGGAACTACATTGTTGATAGAAATATAAACTAATACAAATACTGTATTAAAATTCTTCAAAACACTACAATTAGAAATTTCAGGCTGGGGACATAGCTCAGTGGTGCCACACCTGCCTGACAAGTGCAGGTCCTGAGTTCGAATCTCAGTGCAGGAGGGCAGGGGTTCATTAGACCCAGCCATTCTTCTTCTAGGTATTTTCCCCAGTTAAAATCATTAATAGCATCACATGGATACCTGCATACCCGTGTATATAGTAGTCAATTTATAATAGATAAACCTGGGTATAGTCAACGTTTCCATCAACAGATAAATGGAAAGGGAAATGTGGTATTTATGCACAATGTAGTATTACTCTGCCATAAAAAAAGGATAAACTTGGGTCGTTGGTAGGAAATTCAATGCACCTTGACACTACCAAAGTGAAATAAATCACACAAGTTTAAATTTTGCATGGTTTCTCCTACATGAGAAAACTAAATTATAAATAAAGAGCAAAAAAGGTAAAAGGAAGTAAGAGGGTAGATTATTCTCAAATGGGAAGAGGATAAAGAGATGGAGGGAGAAGTAAATGAATGAAGGAATTAAGATGTGGTATGTACATGTATAATCAGAGTACTGCAAACATGTACAAATAAAAGTAAATCGGTCAATAAATAAGACAAACACCTATAAAACATGAAAAATTTTCATGTAGTTCTGGTGGGCCTGCAAAATGTTATAACTTCTCTGCAGTTACTTAGCAGTTTCTTTTCTGAGTCAGAGTCTAGCTATTTAATATAGGCGGGCCTCAAATGTGCAAAGACCCTGTCTAATATACCCCTACACAGCAGCAATTTCTTATAAACTTAAAAGTAGAGATACTTAAAAGAAAATCAAGGAAGACATAGAAGTACAAAGAAGGAATCTCATGAACCTGGAGGATGACCTCACATTCTGTTTTTTTTTTTTTTTGAAACAGGGTCTCCCTTTGTAGTTCAGGCTTGTCCTGAGCTCACTATGTAGCCCAGGTAAGCCTCAAACTCACAGCAATCCTCCTGCCTCTGCCTGCAGAGTGCTGCAATTACAGGCATGAGCCGCCATGCCTGGCACTGTGGTGTGTGGTACTGATTGTTGGTTTGTGTGAGTCAAAATGCCCAGTGTTGTTGTATGTGGTTACCGGATCAAACCAGGGACCTTGTGCTTGCTAAGCAAGCTTCAGAACCACTAAGCTAAATCTCCGGCCCTGACCTCACATTCTTAAGGCCAGCCCAGGATACATCAGTTCAAGGCCAGTGTGAACTACAAAGCAAGACTGTCTCCAACAAAAAGAAGTCATCTACAAATTCCCAGAGTCCCTCTGCATGAAACTAGCTGCTGGTGTCAATAGATCCAGTAATGAATGACGAAGAAAGAACGTTACAACCCAAACACCCTAAAACAACTTCAAAATATTAGACTTTCCAGGCATAGTGCACATGTCTGTGATCCCAGCTACTTAGAAGACTATAGCAGGATGATCACATCACAAGTCTGAGGGCAGCATGGGCAACAAACAAGACACTGTCTCAAAGTAAAATTTGTAATATGGCCATGGAAGTAGCTTAGTGTAAAGCAACCTAGCGTTCAACTTCCAACTCTGGGAGGAAAGGAAGAATTTCACTAGATATACTGTATCTAATACAAGATGAAATTTGATAATATTCCAACTTGAGAACAAAAGTGAAGCAAATCTGCAGAAATTTTCAAAACCATTGAGTGCACCACAAGCAGTATTAGGGCGCGTTTACAAGTGATTTGAACTCCCAGGCAAATAATCCACATTTGGCAGGAGTTTGTAACTTCCATTATTGTGTAACTTCAGGATTGGCTCAGGAGCTCCCAAGAGGAGAGCAAGTTTTCACTCAGAAACAAAATCTATTGAGTTAAGCAATAGGGAGTTCAAACACAATTATTATTAAGAGTCTTTTTTTTTTTAAAACTTTGCAAAATTGGTTTTCATTATTTTCACTCTTGGTTCAATAAAGAAGCTTTTTAAATTGGGTCTTTTTAGGATTTAATAAGCTCCTTAAAAGTGAGGCAAATATTTCTTAAATCCTGAAATCCTGAAAGAAGCTTCTCTTGCACTCACATGTGCCTACCCGAAAAGGTTGGTTCCAGCAGCCGGACTCAGCACGTGCAGCTGACTGAATCACTGAGTGCACACCTTAGCTTAGTGAACACTACCCGGTTCTCAGGGATGGGAAGTTGGGTAATGTAGTCATTCATTCCTTGGGCATTTGTCACAAAGGATGACAAAGTGCCTGGCACTATGCCATCCACAGTGGTTGCAGTGCTTATGTTACCCACGACAAATGGAGAGTTAGAAGGTCACTTTGAGCCAGGAGTGGTAGCACACTCCTAACACTCAGGAGGCTGAGGCAGCACATTAGAGGCCAACCTCAACTACATAAGGAGATTATCTCAAAACAACAACAAAACAAAAAACGTTACATGAACTGGTAAGGTCCAAGACCTCAAACGAGCCTGTCATTATTCCTCCCATCTGGGCCCTTGAGGAAAGCTGGATGATCTCTTCTCTCTTCCCTTAGTACCATGTACGTGTACAGACTGTAACATCCTCTGTATTAGGTGTCCCTCCTCCCTATGCCACTCCAAGTATCTGAAGGAAAAGGATGAGCCCCGGATATCTTTGCACTGATAATCTAGAGCAGTATCTGGCACACCAAATACTTGATAAACAAATAAAGAATGAATAAGCCAGGTGTGCTGGTGCCTGCTTGTAACTCCAGTGCTCTGGGAAGCTGAGGCAGGTGGATCTCAAATTTGAGCCCAGTCTGGATATCTCAGGGAGATCTTATCTCAAAATTTTAAAGAAATAAGGCCGGGGATACAGCTCAGTAAGACCCTGGGTTCAATCTCCAGTACTGTAGAAAAACAAAAAAAGGATAAGTGGGTGAACGGATGTACATAGTGGGGAAAAAAAAAAACATTTCTGACAAAAAGAAAACCATTGGTACTAACCCTGCGAATGAAAGCTGGTAATAAATTGAAGAGAGGTTTATCAGCGAGGCTGTCAAGCAAGGATACTCATTTTTTACGGGCAAGAGGTCCACCCCGGAGAATGCAAAGCATACAAAGAGGAGGGGGTGGACACTCTGAGATATCACAGTAGAAGAGATGAGAAGGAACAAGGAATAAATAACAAAAGGAAGAAAGATGAGAACAAGAATCTTCAGTTCTAGAAAAAAACAGGATTGGAAAAAGAAGGAAAAAGGCCCAAAGATAACTTGGATTTCTCATCCAATTCCGGTATCCAAGGAGCACAGCTAACAATGAAGAGGCAAAGAACCAGCAAGCACAGCGGTATCAGGGTGACCAGTGGCCTGATCACACAACTTCAGAGCAAGTGGCTTCTATTTTAAGGAAACTGATCTTAAAATCCTTTGAGGAATTCATGAGAAACCAGCCTATCCTGCATTTTTCCACACTCAATACTCTACTGCATTGGTTTCCAGACCTCCAAACTAAAAGGTCTTGTTTTACATGCTTTCTAGAAAAAGGGATCCCGGAGTCCTGGAGAGTATGGTCTCTGAAGCCAGACTTCTGAATTTTCACCCCAGCCTCTGTCCCTTACAAATTATGTGTCTTTGCTTGGTTTCTGTAGTAGTGGGGATTGAACCTACACCCTTGACACTGAGCTACCTTCCCAACCTATCCATCCTCCTTTTCTAAGACACAGTCAACTGCTGAATTGCCCAGGCTGGGTTTGAAGTTCTGATCCTCCTGCCTCAGCCTCCCAGACTGCAGTGATTACAAGTGTGCACCACCACACCCAGCTTTACTTAATTTACTTAGGGGTCAGCTTCCTCATCTTCTACATCCTTTTTCTTCTTCTTCTTCTTCTTTTTTTTTTTTTTTAAGTTTTTT